>JAVJIF010008140.1:35000-225907 GCA_038442645.1 Agave tequilana | reverse complement strand
TTTATATTTTCTGAGGTTAATCCTTCCAACTGGAAGAATCTATTCTTCAACGCAGGTGAATTTTAGGTGTTATTGGGTAGTTGGCTTGCCATGAATCTTGCTTAGGTTGACCCTAGATTTTCATATGGTTTCCATGGCATCAAATAATCAGTCAGGTTGACTCCAGGAATCCATATATCAAGTTGTGACCCTAGAAGTATCTATTCTTCTATTTCATATATTAGCACGTTATGATTCTCTTTCTCCCCTTTGTGTTTATAGTTTAGGATCACACTTAAATTCAGTACTTCACATATTCATTTCATTCATCCTAAGACAGTTGCGTCAAAACCATTGTTAGCAAAATGTTGTTTAAAACTTGTTTTTTTTATAAAATAAATCATTTTGATGCCTCTACATTTAAAAATCCATTAAAAAGGAAAGATGAGCAAAAACACTCATATTTGTTTTTAAACACGTTGAAGAGCCATCAAAATCAATTGAATTTTCTATTGTATTTAGCTACCTTCATGTGTATATCACAATACTATAATGGAAAGATGTGTCAAAATCTTGATTTGTATAAAATTATAATAAGGTTAAATATGTTTTGATATAAAAAGTGAGATACATTTAGCTAGTCCATAGAAAATTGAAAAGCCAAGATCTCTATTCCTCTTGCAAAGCCATAAATATATGTAGGTTAAAATTTATTATACATGTAATTATCGCGTGTTATTAATTATTAGATGTTTGGACTTCAGATTCATGCTATGTATGTACGTATATGTGCGCTCTAATTATTTTTATATTTCAAGTGTCATATGACTCATATCACCCTGGCCCCGTATCTGACTTTTTAAGGAATTGTTGTGTTGCTTGACCGTGTCCGTGTCATACCCATGTCCCATGTGTGCGCCTATGCTTCGTAGATTTCTAAGGACTTTGTAGGTTCTGAAAAATGTAGTCCACTTCAATGTGAGTTTTTATGTTAATTTATATTTATAGCATGAATTCCATGGAACTTTTACATGATAAAAATCCGGTAGGCTTGAAGTCTTTGATTCCCTTCCAGTAATTCATAACATCCTGTATGTGATGATGCGGACATCGTGAAGCCGAAGCCCAATTCAAAAGCATGGAAAGTGTACCCAAGGAGGCCCAAAAATTCTATGACAATTTGGCTGTAGAAGGAATTGTAAAATCTGAGTAGCATTACGAGTTCTAGTTTCTATTTCTTGTATTTTTTTTAATAGTACGATTTGTAGTAGGATACTACTTTTCTTTTTTATGTATTTTCTCTTTCTTTTAGACTTTTGATTTCTTTTAGGATTAGAATTATATAATCCAAATACAAGTAGAGATGCAATTTTGTCGCAGGCCCATGTATTCACTTTTTTCAATGAACAATCAATTAAAGTTTTTACTCTCAATTGAGTTTAATACGGATTTCTCAATACTCTTCTCTATTAGTGGTGGGATGCCCTATTAGACTCAATTATTGTTGGGAAGGCGTAATTAATTTATCTATCTCTATTCCCTCTCTCTATCTCCTCTTCAAATTTCTTCTTCTCAAATAAATCTATGTCGAATACTCCGTCGCCAAATCCTTTCTCTTCGTCACGCATCGAGCAACTTTGGCCTCGTTTGTATAAGCTTCTCGACTCCTTGACGACACTGTTTTCGTCAACTGTACTTTTTCTCATCGGCGTGAGTTCAAAAATCAACCAACAATCAACAAGCAAGCTAAGATTAAATTTACAACCATCTCAGGTATTTTTCTTATTACATCAAATCTTTAATTATAAGTCTAGATATACATTATCCGTCTGTTATCTATTCTGATCTTCTGTCCACATTAAAAGTGAGCGAGTGATTCTGTTTCTCCCTTGTGATGGCTTGACTTCTTTATTGCGTATATCTTGATTTCCTGCATAAATAAAAGTTTCTAATCAGTTCTTTAAACATTGAAATTGGTAAGCAGTTGCATAATCAACATAACATAATTTAATATTATTTGTTTTAATTCAATTCCTACCAACGATCTTTCTTGTTGGTGAAACGTATTTTTGAGTTAATTTATCTATAGCTGCCGCTTAATACACGTTTCACATCATCTTGGTATCAGAGCACAGTTAGGTAGGATTTACATCTAAAAAGTATTTAATTGTAGTTTCTTGCATCTAGTTAATTTTAAAACCAAAAAAATTAGTGTAAATTAGGAAACTTTGAAAGGTAAGTCTTTCCTTGAAATTCTGTACGATTGGTGTCTAATCAAGAAAGGGTATTTAACGTGGTTTTGTAATTAAGGAACGCCAAGTGCGGAAACCTTCCACTTGAGTTTCGCCGATCTGGCCAATTGGACTGGTAAAATTGGGGTTTGACTGACTCAATAATTTTAGAAAACAGATTTTTTGAAAATAAAATTAAAAAAATAGTATAGATGTGAATTCATATTAGGACTCATACATTGCATGCCAATCCGTAGTGGTACTTCATACTAGCGTGAAGAAGTTAGCGAATCCAACACTAATTTCATGGCCTCCCAACCTACTCTAGCTGATCTGATGGCTAAAATTGAAGCCTTGACCAACGATATGGCTCAAACTCGAGCTAATTTATACGAAACTAAAGAGCAAGTAAAAGAAATATCTTAACGAAGTCCTCCACTGCTGGAGAAAATTCATCCTCATCGCGAAACAATCATCATGATAACACTGATAACTCACACAATCCCGATGATCAATATCTGAAAAACATCAAGATTGATGTTCCCACCTTTGATGGTGTAACGCCCCGATCCCGTAGGTACGGGGACGTTATGGCGACGTACATACGCGAGGTGAAAATACCCTCACGCGTACGTTAAGCCTCAGTACAGGACATAGCCTCCATATACACAAGGATTCCAGAAGGAATTAGTACAAGAATACCTGCAGAAAGAGGTTAGTGATCATAACAGATATAAAAATAGGGATAAATAAGATAACAGAAATAAATCCTAAAGATACCTCTCATAGTCTCGATGAGGAAATCTCCTATATGACTCCAAGGCACTATCTGATAATACAGTAACTCGGATCTCCAATCTGGACATGCAAACCCAGGGTCGTCAGAAAACGACCTAGTGAGTGGTAAAATGAAGGAAGCAGTAATATATACTATAGTAATACAAACACGATAATAAAAGATACTACATGGTAATAGTGATACCATATAATAAGCATATAATCATCAGTAGAGATATATATAAACATGAAAGTAGTGGAAAGATATAAACATGTCATCTTTTAATACCAGCACTATCTAGCCGGTTATCATCGGTCATGTCTATAGTCATATCCATTTATATAATAAACGTGATAGACGGAAACATGCAGATGGGCATATGCAATATAACCATAATACGGTGTACATGTTAGTGGTGACGTGATAGATATGTACATGTAGATGAAGTATGCACTATAATCATACTATGGTGTTGTGTCTAGGCAGCATATAGGCAATGCAAAACAGAATAGATGCAATGCAGAGTATACAGGTGCCTGAGTAGTATGTTACCACAGAAAGTATAACATGTACCAGGTAAAGTAACAAAGTATGCATGTAACATGATAGCAGATAAAAACAGGGATAGTAGCAAGATAGCATACATGTATCAGGTAAGTCATGTCATTTATACAATAGTAGCAATCAGTACCACCTGGTATTTTAATCAATCTCTTTCAGTGTCCCATACCACTGGCAGTTCATACTGGAGCCCGCACTCCAGTCGAACCCATCCGGACATGGCCTACGGGTACCATTATCCAAACGAGAGAGTGATCAAATAACAAGTGTTCCCGACGTCACTATTGTGTATACTGTTTTATTATGTTATTTGAAAACCCATGGTCGAGGAGCTCTTATCGGGTAGATGTATCCCGTGCATACCCGGGATCACGGCCTTAAACAAACCCCTGGCTGCTAAGACCAGGGCCCTCCGCTAAGAGGGGAGCATGAAACAAGTAACGAGAGCTCATGGAGCAATTGGTAGGTAGCACTACCGTCCCCTGCAATGGGACTAACAATATGGATCCAGTACATCACCCGATAAGATCTAATCACCGTCGAGCCTCCCTCTTCCCCAAGTTAGCTTTATGATCTGATATATCAAGTATACAATGTAACAAGAACAAAGACAGTACATGAAACGGGTAACATGATAACAGGACCTGAGCTCTGTTGATAGCATAGAACAATATAACGGGAAACAGGAACAATAGATGTGGGATTCCACATATCGCATATCAACAGATCTCATGTCCAGTAACGGGAATATCAATCTCCATAACGGGAAATAATCATATAACGGGAATACAGGGTGGACTACTCATGTAACAATAATCCATGTAATATACAGTGTTCAATATAACGGGAATCCAGGAATATCCATGTAGCAATACTATAAACCATGATCCATGTAACAGGAATAAATCCATGATCCATGTAACAGTAATACAAGGACAATCAATGCATGTATACCGGTGAGTCTCTATAACAGTAATGTAAGAACATGAAGTAACTGTGCACAGGACGGTATCCAGTGTACTAGCGTATCAGTATATCAATAGTTCCCAAACATACAGGAATAGTGTCGTGAATCTCGGTATCTATGTAATGGTGAAACATCAACTAACGGTATAGCGTGTAACAGATATTTATATGCAATACAGTGTTCAGTGTATCGGTGGGTCGGTAGGGGTGATAGTGTAATAGTGACAATATCTGGTATCATGGAGTACGCGTGTATCAGTGCACATGTAACAGTACGACGTAACCATGATTGATGTCTCTGAAGTGACAGATGTGAGGGATGTAAGAAAAACATGTGGAATAATAATCTAACCATGTTAATATGATTATCTATCATTTATACATTATATGAACTATATGTTATATGAAATCATGAAGCAGATGAAAATATTATTTTATTGGTTATGTATCATGCATTACAAAATAGGCCTTTTCTATCATTAAGTTATTTATTAACATTCTAGTGATTTACCCATAATCACGATTTATTTACCTAAGCAATCACTCAATTTCTTAAACATGAATAAATATAATTTATGAAAAGAAAACACTCACTAACTAGCCATGGGAAGGTAGCTCTCTTTCTCACGATCGCAACGGATCCAGAATCGTCCCAATCGGAGTCCGGATGCTCACGATATCGCCCGAATACTAAATCATAACAAATAGGGTTAAATATGTAAATAAAATATTAAATGCAAATACTGAAATGTACAGGGGGTTTTCTGCAAATATACCTTTATTGGGTTTCGGATGCGGGTTTGGCTCATAACGGGTCGGGTCCAGATCCACAACCCAAATCCGTTTAACTTAAATTAATGGGTATCGGGTTATTGGGTTAACGGGTGTAATGGGTAGTAGGTAGTGGGTGTCTATGGGGTTAATGGGTTTGGGGAAAAACCCAAACCCAACAAAACAAAGCAACAGCAGCAGCAACATTTTGCTGCTGCTGTGCTTCCTGCACAGCCGGCCAGCCCAGCTGGCCGGCGGCGCCGCCGGCCTGCCGGTGGCGGTCTCGGCCGGCGGCGGCGGCTCAGGTGAGTGAGAGAGAGAGAGGGAAGCAGCAGCACAGGGGAAGAAGAAGGAAAAGAAGAAAGAAAAAGGAAAAAGAAGGAAGAAGAAAAGAAGAGAGAGAAAGAAGGTGGCTTGGCCTTGAGTCGCGGCCTGGGGAGGCGCCGGCTGGGGCGCGGCCTGCGGCCTGGCCTGGTTGCAGGTTGCCCCCCTTTTGGGGTCGCCCAGAGAGAGAGAGAGGTTAGGGAGAGAGAGGGTTGGGAGAGAGAGAGAAAGTGTAAGAGAGATAGAGAGAGAAAAAGAGTGAGAAGGAGAGAGAGAGATTTAGAGAGGGAATGGCGTGGGAGATGGGTAAGTCGGTGGGGGGACTTCGCTGGAAGAAACCAGAGAAGAGAAGAGAAAGGAAAAGGAAAGAAAAAGAAAGAATTTTAAAATAATAATTTAATAATATTTGAATATGGTCAAAAATTGACTAGCTCCGAATGATGCCCAAAAATTACAGAAAATAGAGAATATTATCCTGAGACGTAATATGAAAACAGTTTGCGGAAATTCAATCCGGTTTGCAAATTAAAAATTCTGGAAGATGTCGCCGGTACCCGGGCGACACCGGTTTGGCCGGATTTTCGATAGTCAGAAAAATCCCCAAAATACCCTAACGTAGATAATACGATTCTAAAACACATGGTGAAAGCGGATTCTCAAAATTCTAATCCGTTTGTGAAATAAAATGCAGAAAGCCGCTTATCGGTATCGGTCGACACCGACTACGGAGATTTTCCAAAATAATCCAGAAAAATTCCCAGAAAATCCTGAAAAATCTCAAATATTAGAAAATGATTTTTGAAACTGAAATCGAATCAATCGGACTACCACGGAGGTCCAATCAATTTTTGTACGTCGTATCGCGTACCGATACGGTGATACGTACACCAGGGAGCAAGGGGTTACAGATGGACGTCCTGACCCACAACTTTTGCTAGATTGGACACTCCAACTAGATAAGTATTTTACATGGTACAATCAACTGAACCGAGGAAATTAAGTTCGCCGCCATGAACTGACTAGTCAAGCTAGTCAGTTTGATTGGGAAAAAATAGAGATATAGTTTAAGGGTTAGAAGGATGTTATCTGGATGGATGCGTGTCTGTCTTCCACAATATATCCGCAGTAGTAAGGGCTTTGCGGGTCGAATCCACAGGGAGAGATGCGATGGAAGCTTTTCGGAACGATTTTCTCTAACAGTTAGCTTGGAAAAAAGGGTTATTGATTGTAAGAAATAGTTTTAGAAGTATAGTTTACTAATCATCTATCACAACCAAAGTATTATTCTAAAAGAATAAACATCATATTGAATAAAAAATTATCTGCCCTAGGGTTTTGAATGAGAATCAAGAAAGATGAATAACAATGTTGTAAACTCTAATTCGTGTGTACTAATAAAAATCAAACTATAATTCATCCTAATTTCAAAGCATAGCATAAGAAAAGTCTACTTAACATTATGCTATTAAAGTATTTAGATATGAACTATGAATAACCATTTAAGAAGTGCAACTTAAATTAGTTAAACTCAATTATTAATTTATCTTCAAGAAAATCAATTTTAATCCTAGGGTTTTTAATAAGAGATATCAATCAATTCATCTTTTAACTAAACTAGGGTTGATCCAGAGATTAGCAAACTATAAGTTTTAATTAGTTAAACATATTTTTATTTTTATTTTTATTATGAATAAGAAAGGTTGCATGAAAATTAAAAGAAGAAAACAATTAAGTTAAAGCAGAAAAATAAATTGAATTGCAAAACAAAAAAAGTAGAAAGAATAAAGAACCTTTTTATTGGATGTCACTGGCCAATTACAAAGCTCTTCTCCTTCTTTAAAATAAAAAAAATGAAAATACAAGAAATTTGAAAAGAAATGAGGATCTAAAGGAAACCCTAAATTTGAGCCTCTGAGAGCTGTTCTTCTCTGTTGCTCTGCAGGGGTATTTATAGGGGATATAAAATATAGAGTCCCAGTACAACTCTCCCACAAAGACGCGTCACCAACATTATCCAAATAGCCGCGGAAACGCGGCTATGGCCGCGTTTTCGCGGCAATAGCGTGGCCAATGGCCACGAGCTTTCTTGCGTGGCTTCCTCTGGTCCGTCCATCTGGGCACCTTCTTCTAGATTCTGCATGCAAACCCTCTATCTTGAGAACTCAGGATAACTTGGGAAGCAAGTTATCAAAAATTCAAATTTGAAAGGATTTGTTCCCTTTATCTTTAAGCTTGGTGCAAGCAACTAGGTTTAAGTAGAAGTCCATCTTATCCTTTTCCTCCTCCTTTTAGCAATTAGGAGTTCTATTTTATCCTTCCTCTTCCTCCCTTAGATTTTAAAATCTAAGTTTAGATTAGGTTAGATAAGGTAGAAACTTCTAAATTACTACAATTAATTTTGCATGTGAGCTTGTGGACTTTTGGGCTTTTGGGCTTTAATTGGGCTTCATTTATTTATTTTTTTAATTACTCAAGGCCTGCACGCATTAAACAATAAAACATTAGTAGTAGTACTTAATAAAAGAATAAATAGGAAAATATGATGGTAAATGTGATGATAAATATGCACTTTTTACTACCTATCATCAGTACTGGACTTAGAGAACATACGCGCATCCCGAATTCAACGGCCTATTGAAACATGTGATATTATAAAGGATGAGCTGAAAGGTAAGTATGTGCCACCATCATTTAGTGGCTGTCTGATGGACAAGTGGCATCAATACAATCAAGGCAATAAATCAGCAAAGGAGTATGTTGCAAAATTCGATGAGTTTCTTTTTAGATGCAGTACCTTCAGTAAGGAAGGACAAGCTCAAATCCTTTCTAGATTTAAAGCTGGACTTAGAGAAGACTTGTGAACCGAATTGTTAGTTAGAGGAGTCACCGAATTAGAGAAAGCCTACACCATAGTTCAAGATCTAGATTCCCTTAGGTCTAACTACAATGTAGGAATTTCGATTCAAAATCGAGTGTGACTAAGGCTTCCTCTTCTTCCCAATTCAATGAGTCTAGCACCTAATCCTCCTCCCGAAATAATAACTTCAAAGGAAAACAAAGTGATGATTGTAGCAAACCCTCCGAGCAAATTTCCAAATCTAGTGCATCCACTAAGTGTTATAGATGTAAAGGTTACAGTCACATCGCCTCTAATTGTCATTAACGGAGTTCCCATACAAGCTTCTGAGTTGATGATGAGGAAGTTACATATCACCCAGACATAAGTGAAGACGACGATTCCGATTATGACCAAGAAGGTTCTGATGCTGAATGTAACTATATTCTACTCGCACCTTCAAATTACATATATGTCGTCCGATGTGCGTTCTCACAAGAGAAGGACGATTGGAGAAGAACTGCTATTTTTCACACATTCATTAAAATTAGAGACAAGAATTGAAAAGTAATAGTGGATAGTGGAAGTTGTGTCAATGCAGTATCGTCCAAATGATTGAAAAGGTTGGATGGAAGGCTGAACCTCATCCCCATCCGTATAAGGTGTCATGGATCAACTCCACAGCCCTAGACGTGAAACAACGATGTCTTTTCCCGATTGAGTTTGATGTCTATAAAGAGAAGATATGGTGTGATGTGGTTACGATGGATGTAGGTCAAATCATTCTAGGACGATCATAGCTCTACGACAATGATGTTACATTCATGGTCGATCGAGCATGTGTCGATTTGAGCACGAGGGTAATAAGATTAAGTTGACACCCTACCGACCTATAGCTAAAAAGTTTAAACCTAACACACCGAAAAAGTCAAATTTGATCATTGCAACAGAACTTGATCAAGAGCTCAAGAATGGTGCTCCGTTCATAATCCTAGCTGCTAGAGAAGTTAAGACACCAGATAGCACTATTCCTTCAGAAGTCACCCCCGTGATTGAAAAGTTTAGTGATGTCTTCCCCGAATACCTTCTGAATAAATTATCACCGAGGCGTGACATCCAACACGCTATCGATCTAGTACCCAGATCAATCTGCCAAACTTGCCACATTACCGAATGAACCCAACCGAGCGTGCTAAGCTCAAGAGACAAGTCGTGAATTGGTAGAAAAAGGGTTTTATTAGAGAAAGCATGAGCCCATGTGCGGTCCTGCATTATTAACGCTGAAGAAAGATGGATCATGGCGTATGTGCGTGGATAGTAGAGCGATTAACAAAATTACAATCAAGTATCGCTTTCCCATTCCGAGGTTGGATGATATGCTGGATATGATGTCGGGTGCCACAATCTTTTCTAAGATAGATCTTAAGAGTGATTATCATCAAATCTGCATTCGTCCTGGAGATGAATGAAAAATCGCTTTTAAGACGAAAAATGGACTATGTGAATGGATGGTTATGCCTTTTGGATTGACTAACACTCTGAGTACATTATGGGAGTGATGACTCAAGTACTACGACCCTTTATGGGAAAACTTCTTGTAGTTTACTTGATGATATCCTCATTTATAGCGACTCTCGTAAGCAACATTTAGACCACCTATGATAAGTTTGTACTGTGTTGAGAAAGGAAGAATTATATGCTAACCCGAAGAAGTGTTCCTTTCTTGCAACACAAATTCACTTTCTAGGTTTTATCGTTTCTTCGAACGGAGTTTCTGCAGATCCTGAAAAAGTGAGAGCAATTGAGGAATGGTCGGAACCAAAGATCATTCGTGAGGTGAGAAGTTTTCACGGACTTGCCACCTTCTACCGATGGTTTATAAAAAGGGTTCAGCACTGTTATGGCCCCTATTATAGACTGTCTAAAGAAATGTGAGTTTGCATGGTCTGACGCTGTTAAAGCGTTTGTCGAAATTAAGGCAAGAAAGATCAGTGCCCCAGTTATGCGTCTCCCTAATTTTTTAAAGATTTTTGAAGTAGCATGTGACGCATCCGCATAAGTATAGGAGTCTTAGCTCAAGAAGGGCATCCAGTTGCTTACTTTTGTGAGAAATTGAATGACGCCAAGCAAAGTACTCTACCTACGATAAGAAGCTCTATGCGGTAATTCAAGCACTTCGTTATTAGCGACATTATTTGCTACCGCAAGAATTCATTTTCTTTTCTGACCATGAGGCTTTGAAATACATATATTTCCAAAAGAAGTTGAATGCTAGACATGGTCGTTGGATTGGGTTCTTACAGAACTACACATTCAACTTACGTCACAAAGTGGAAGTTGGAAATAAAGCCGCCGACGCTTTCAGCGGTCGAGTGTTCGTTTTGACTAAGATGTCAACTGCAGTTAATGGTTTCGAGAAATTGAAAACTGAGTATAAGTCATGTCTTGATTTTCACGAGATATATGCTGAACTAAAAGATGGAACTACACGAGTAGTTGATGGATTTGTTTTGCATGATGGATATTTATTATTAGGCCGTAAGCTATGCATTCCAAGAACCTCTCTTAGAAAAATTTCTTGTTTGGGAATTGCATACCGGTGGTCTAGCTGGACACTTTGGGAATGAGAAGACCATAGAAACTATCGAGTATAGGTTCTATTGGCCTAGTTTGAAACGCAATGTTGCTAAACATGTTGGTAGATGTCACATTTGTCAACTAGCTAAATAATAAAAACAAAACACTAGTTTGTATACCCCTCTCCATCCCGAATTGTCCTTGGCAAGATGTGAGTATGGATTTCGTGTTAGGTTTACCGAAAACTTTGAGAAAACACGATTCTATTTTAGTTATCGTGGACTGTTTCTCCAAAATGACCCATTTTCTTCCTTGTTTTCGAACTGCAGAAGATGCTTCTAGTGTTGCTAAGATATTTTTTGATGGTGTTGTCAAATTGCATGGTTTGCCTAAGACCATTGTGTCTGATAGAGATGTGAAATTCACGAATTACTTTTGAAAAACACTTTGGCACATGCTAGGCACGAAACTGAAATTCTCTACTGCTTTTCATCTCCAGACTAATGGTCAAACTGAAGTTATCAATAGGAGTCTAGGGAACTTATTACGCAGATTAGTCGAACATACGGGAAGTTGGGATCTTAAACTAGCCACTGCAGAGTTTGCATATAATACAGCTGTGAATAGGACTACAGACAAATCACTGCATGAAATTGTTTATAATTTTAGACCTAAACAGCCTATAGACCTTATCCCTATGTCCGATCATATTAGAGCATCAGATTCTGCATCATCATTTGCATCACATGTGCACGACTTACAGAAGAAAGTTATAGATAAAATTGCTCAAAGTAATGTCAACTATAAGCTACGAGCGGACGTAAGAAAAAGACTTAAAACATTTAACGTTGGTGATTATATGATGGTACGGATTCGTCCAGAACGGTTTCCACTAAGAACTGTTAAGAAACTACATGCTCGTAGTGTTGATCCATTTCAGATTTTAAAGAAGCTAAACGACAATGCTTATGTTATCGATCTTCCTCAAGATTTTAGTATCAGTTTTACATTCAATATTGAAGATCTAGTGGATTAGAAGGGTCCTGATTTTAACCCTAACAATCCATTAGATGATAAGCCATCCCTTGAGCCTATTTCTGAGAGACATTCTCTTCCACCACTTCCAAATATATTACCTAATACAGTGGATCAGATTGATAAAATTGTGGATGTGAATTATCATCACCAAAAATGGCGGGACTCGTAAGTATTTGGTTCGATGGAAAGGAAAATCACCAACAGATGATTCGTGGATAAATCGAAGTGAGTTGCAAAAGATTGATCACATATTGGAGCAGTATGAGAGTTCTTTCTCAAACTCAACAGAATCGTGTTCTTTCCAACCCGGGGAGAATGATGCGGACATCGTTGAAGTTGAAGCCCAATTCAAAAGCATGAAAAGTGTACCGAAGGAGGCCAAGAATTCTATGGCAACTTGGTTTTAAAAAAATTGTAAAATTCGAGTAGTGTTAGGAGTTCTAGTTTCTATTTCTTATATTTTTATTTTTAATAGTACGATTTGTAGTAGGATAATACTTTTCTTTTTTTATGTATTTTCTCTTTCTTTTAGACTTTTGATTTCTTTAGGATTAGAATTATGTAATCCAAATACAAGTAGGAGATGCAATTTTGTAGCCTATATAAAAGCCCCATGTATTCACTTTTTTTCAATGAACAATCAATTAAAGCTTTTACTCTCAATGATTTTAATATGGATTTCTCAATCCTTCTCTCTATTAGTGGTGGGATGCCCTATTAGACTCAGTTATTGGTGGGAAGGCGTAATTGATTTATCTATCTTTATTCCCTCTCTTTATCTCCTCTTCAAATTTTTTCCTTTCAAATAAATCTCTGTGGAATACCCCGTCGCCAAATCCCTTTCTCCTTTGTCACGCATCGAGCAACTTCGGCCTCATTTGCATAAGCGCCTCGACTCCTCGACGATACTGTTTTCGTCGACTGTATTTCTTCTCATCAGCGTGAGCTCAAAAATCAACCAATAAACAAGCAAGTTAAGGGCGTGTTTGTTTTGCCGCAAAACGTCGCAAAACGCAAGTCGTAAAACTTCTTTTCCATTTTCTGTTGTTTGTTTCGCTGCAAAACAAGTTGCAAAATGCAACTCTTCTTTCCCACTTGCAGTTGCTACAGTTAAATTTGTGGTCATGTAAATCTCACTTTTAGGGCCTGTTTGTTTCGTTGCAAAACGTCGCAAGTCGTAAGTCGTAAGATGAGAATGGAAAAAATGAACTGTAGCAGAGAAAATATATTGTGTTTTATGGTATTTGTTGATAAAGTGAAGTGTAAATGATAAAGTATATTGTGTTTTACGATGTTGGTTGGTAATGCAAAAGTGTAAGTGGAAAAGTTGACCACAAAATTAACTGTAGCAGTAATTTAAATATTATAAATACTATTAAATTAAATCTACTATTACAATTAAATTGTATTAATAAATTTGAGATAAAAAATTAATAATCTTAATATTTATTTATAACAATAATATTAATAAAATATTAGTAAAATTAGTAAAATATTACTACAATATAACTAAATAAGTAATTATAAAATTTAAGAAAATCTAAAGAAACTGAATAAAATTTTAAGGATACTAATAAAACATAAATATTAAAAAAATCTTAAGAAAATTAATAAAATATAGTTATAATATTATAATATTATAAAATACTTAAGATTATTATAATATTAAATTTTATGATAATAATATCGTAATATTATAAAAATATAAAATAACAAAGTAAAATATAATTATAAATTAATAATGAAATATTATTATGATATTATTATAATGAATTATTACAATATTAACATAATAAAATATTAATATATTTTAAAGTATATTATAATATTAATAAAGTAATTATTTATATTAAGAAATAAATAATTAAATATATAATAATTTTATACATTATTGTTATATTAATAAAATATTAAATTTAAATAAAATATTAAGAAAATTGGTGTAAATATTAATAAATAATAAAGTATTAAATAACAATATTAAATTATATATTAAATTAAAATAATAAAATAGTAAATATTAAAACAATCTTAAAAATAATAAAAAACTAAAAATGCCAGTATAAAATAATTCGGTAAGAAATTAAACACTATTAAAAATATTAAATATATTAAATATTTAATAATATTAACTTATATATTGATTATCAAGTAACTGCTTTGGCACTACGAATGTATTACAAGTAGAATTTACATGACCACAAAATAACTGTAGCAGTTGCAAGTGGGAAAATTTGAGTGTAAAAGTGGGATTTATATGACCACAAATTTAACTGTAGCAACTGCAGGGTGGAAATGAGAGTTGTATTTTGCGAAATTTTGCAACGAAACAAACAGCTGAAAATGGAAAGAGTTTTACGACTTGCGGTTTTGCGGCGTTTTGCGGGGAAACAAACAGGCCCTTACACTCATATTTTCCCACTTGTAGTTGCTACAGTAAAATTTGTGGTCATGTAACTCTCACTTGTAGTACACTTACAGTTCAAAACAGTTACTTGATAATTAATATATAATTTAATATTATTAAATATTTAATATTTTAAATAGTGTTCAATTTCTTATTTAATTATTTAATTATTTTATATTTTTAATCTTTAATTTTTTTATTATTTTTAATATATTTTTAATATTTAATATTTTACTATTTTAATTTAATATTTTTATTTAATATTTTATTTAATACTTTATTATTTATTAATACTTATTCCATTTATTATTATTTAGAGTTAATATTTTATTAATATAACAATATTATACTTTAATATAAAATTACAATATATTTATTTTATTTTTTTAATATAAAAAATTACTTTATTAATATCATAATATATTTTATTATTATATTAATATTTTATTATGTTAATATTGTAATAATAATTCAGTATAATAATACTATAATGATAATTTATTATTAAATTATAATTATATTTTACTTTGTTAATTTTATATTTCTATAATATTATAATAAATTTATATTATAATAATTTTCAAGTATTTTTAATATTAATATTATAACTATATTTATTATTTTTGTAAGATTTTTTAATATTTATATTTTATTAGTATTCTTAAAATTTTATTAATGTTCTTTAGATTTTCTTAAAATTTTATATTATTTATTTAGTTAATATTTTAGTAATATTTTACTATTTATACTAATATTTTATTAATATTATTGTTATAAATAAAATATTAAGATTATTAATTTTTTTATCTTAAATTTATTAATACAATTTAATTTGCAATAGTAGATTTAATTTAATAGTATTTATAATATTTAAATCACTGCTACAGTTAATTTTGTGGTCAACTTTTCCACTTACACTTTTACATTACCAACCAAACACCATAAAACATAATATACTTTACCATTTACACTTTCACTTTATCAACCAAACACCGTAAAACACAATATACTTTTTCATTTACACTTCACTTTATCAACTAAACACCGTAAAACACAATATATTTTCTCTGCTACAGTTCACTATTTCCATTCTTTATCATTTACGACTACGACTTGCGACGTTTTGCAACGAAACAAACAGGCCTAAGATCAAATTTACAACCATCTCAGGTATATTTCTTATTACATCAACTCTTTAATTACAAGTATAGAGATACATCATCCAGTCTGTTATCTATTCCGAGTCCACATTAAAGGTGAGCGAGTGATTCTGTTTATCCCTTGTGATGACTTGACTTCTTTATTGTATATAGAACTTGATTTCCTGCATAAACAAAAGTTTCTAATCAGTTCTTTCAACATTAAAATTGATAAGCACTTGCATAATCAACATAGTATAATCTAATATTATTTATTTTAATTCAATTCTTACCAACGATCTTTCTTGTTGATGAAGCGTATCTTTGAGTTAATTTATCTATTGCTTCCGCCCCATACACGTTTCACATCATGTGAACTCAATAACAGGGTGGAGCTGAAACAAGTGGTCCTCGACATTTTACTATTCCATTAAGATTTAAGATAAGAGCCAGATTTAAGATAAGAGCCAGATATATAATTCAAGTTAAAAGATTGCAGGAACGGAAACATCGCTATGTAGAGTGTCATTTTCCATTTGATTGATAAGAGTGTCAGCGTGTTTAATCTTATCCTTTAGCCATTTATTGAAGCCTGAAGTTTGTTAGAATGCAAATATCAAATTAATTGACATATTAAGCTGAAGATCATCATGGTAAATTTGGTGTCTTTTGTCCAGCTGCTGTTAAGAATACAAACACTTGGAACGTCTGATTATCATATTTACCTTAAACCATGTGTTAGCCTGTTCATCTAATCCAGAACCACAATTTTTTAAATTCCACACACATCCAACATCTTTTGATGACCTGTGTTGCATGTTTGCTGCCCATCAACTGATACAATTCAAAACCATTGTTTTCTATTGAATTTTCTGTTGTTATTTTTAATAATTTCATCTAGTGCCTGAAATCCCTTATTTTTGTGTGAAAATAGTTGAAGGACATGGCAGAAAGACTACCTGGAGGAGCAGCCAGAAACAGTGGCAAACTCCCTTCTTTGGCATCCTTAAGCACTAGTTCTGTTTCAAGTGATTTCTCTGTTGCAGGTATTGATGAAATGAGCAATTTGATCACTTCCCATGAGCCAGACTCAAATAGTAAGGGAAACGGTGGTCCAAATGGAGTTATAACAAATGGACCTAGTTTCAATGATCACCACCGGAACAGACTAGGCGGTCATTCAGAAGTAGCAAGTAATGGAAGCAAACCGCCAGATGCAGACCTGAATCGAGAGTCTGAATGGGTTGAGCAGGATGAGCCTGGCGTTTATATTACACTCACTTCTTTACCTGGGGGTGCAAAAGATCTCAAGCGAGTTAGATTCAGGTATTGTTTAAAGCATCTTCATTTCTAAGTTTAATTTGCTTAGTTTTGAAAAGGAGTCATGGCATCATAGAAGCAAATCATTTCAGTAAAATTTTAGGATAGATGTAGAATATTATTTCATGTCATTTCCATTAATCTATAATGAATATAAATGTTAGGAAAGGACAAATTTTCACTTCCATGGGACCCTAAAGCTTCTATAATCTTTTGGAGTGTGGGTCTATTCTATACCAGTTGACATGCTTGACACACGCCTTGGCACTTGAAGGAAGAGAAAATAAAAGAAAATAGGTTTTCCTTATATGAGCCTAAACCTTCAACCCTGGCGTAGGGCACTATTAGATATTTTAAAGGGCATCCAGATACTGGTGATGGCATCATTTTGATAAGTGTTGTTCACTTGTACTAATTTCATACTATTTTTTTCTACATTATAAGCTAAGCACACTGATAAAAGAGAAACTGTACCTCAGCCACCAGCTGGGGACTCTCTCAGCTGACAGCGACGTGGCTGAATCTCAGTCATAGATCCTGGTCGCAAAGCTATCATGATCGTAGTGTTTTTGTGAGGATTGCTATCATGATCGTAGTATTTTTTATAAGGACTGCTGCCATAGTCGTAGTGCTAATTAAACTGAGAATATCTGAAAGATTTTAGGACTGCGATTAGTATCGCAGTGGACTGTGATCAGGGTTGCAGCGCCAGTTGAGAGAGTCTCTTAGCTGGCGGCTGAGGTACAAATACCTCCTGATAAAAACACCATTCAATAGCCAATCTAATCTAGCGGTCGATGCACTGCAAGCAATTTTTTTCACTTTCATGTTATATATCAAAGTAACCTCATCTGTTTTTTTCAAGATTATTGAGTATTAAACAATTTGAAAGCACTCATAGATGCCAGGAATACGTGGTAAGGACGTGGTCTACCTTTTCTCTGTTTTATGATGCTTTGTTGATTTCACTGCTCTTCTCCTGCCTTTGTTTCCTTGAAACAAACATGAAATGCGAAAAAATGTTGAAAATCTAACAGGAGAGTCCACTTTTGCACAACTTTCCGCTTCTTTTCTACCAAACAAATAGAACCTTACTAAAAAAGAGTGTTTTATTAAGTTTCAAACATATTTGGACATAACCCTTGTTTCCACTGGGTTGTGTCGACCCAGTGATTAGGGGCCCAGAGCTGCCATGAGCGTAACCAGGGCAGTTGGGCTTTGGAGCAGGCAGCAAACGGATTAAGGTCATCCAGATTCATTTCAAGAGTAACCAGATGACATGAGGTATTTAAATGCAAAGGAGGAGGAGGAGCATAGAAGACTGGTCCCAGAAAAATTACAAAGAATATCAAGTCAAGTTTGTCATTTTGTGGGTGCGTGAAGAATATGAAATGTGGAATCTCTCCATAGGTAATAGTAAGCCCAGGCTGCACAATCTGCCCACAGTGGGTTGCACCCAGGCCCAAACCGGGCAGAGCTCGGGTGCAGCCACACTTGGGTCGGCATGAAAACTAGATGTACTCATGGACCCAAGAAAATCTGTTCTGAGGAATTGAATGTTTCTCTGGGAATGTGCTCCGTGTTAAGAGTATGAAAGCATTTAGGCTTAAGCCATGGGTCATAGACATACTTGAATTTATCTCCAAATATATAGTTTTCTGTTTTTCTTAAAAGGGCGACACTTACCTCATATATTTCTGCTAAATTAAAAAACATTTAACATTTATACACATAAATCCAAAAACTTTAATGCCTCAATTCGTGCATGCACACAAATGTTTATGATGTAAACAAGTGGTCGCCTAGGCATATTGAAGGCCAAATAAAGCAAACACATGCTGATGTCTGGCAGCAAGGCATGTACCAATCTCTGAGCAGCATAAACTAATCACTGGCTTGCTGGATATCTACTTCATTCAGGTTTACCATGTCACTCCCCGAGCAAATCTGCACAGGTTATTAGGTTTCTGTATCTTACTTCAAAGAGGAAAAGAAAAGGGTTTCTGTATAAATGTAGATCATCATCATCCTGTCAACTGATCAAATGCTTGTATAGAAAGATTATTATTATTATTATTATTATTATTATTATTATTATTATTTTGTTGATCAAATATTGTGTTAAAAAAATACTTCTAAAGTGTTCCGATAGTCAAATATCAGCTGGTCTTTTATTATGAGATCTGTCAATTTAAAATTTCATTAGTTTTGAAACTGACTGCTGCTATTCTCCATTTCTTACTGGGTGTCTAATTGAACGTGGGAACAGTCGGAAGCGATTCAGTGAAAAGCAAGCAGAGCAGTGGTGGGCTGAGAACAGAGCAAGGGTTTACGAGCAGTACAATGTCCGAATGGTTGACAACAGATCTGCTGTCGGCATTGGAAATGAATAATGTATATTCAGTCAAGGAAGACTGAAGTATTCTTTTTGACCAATTCCCTTCCCCCCCACCCCCCCCCCCCCCCCCCCCCCCCCCCCCCCCCCCCCACCCCCCCCCCCCCCCCCCCCCCCCCCCCCCCCCCAAACACCCCCAACCCCACCCTCCCCCCCCAAAAAAAAAAACAACAAACCCACAAAAAAAAAAGGAAAAAGAAAAGAAAAAGTAGCGGGTTTTCCTTCTTTTTCTTTCTTTTTTTTTCTTTTTCCCCTCTCTCCTATTGGAGCCAAGCCGCAATCATGAGCTAGCCCTTAGTAATCAAGTTTGTTGTAAATGTGGGTTTATTTTATTTAGCCCCGGAAAAAGAATTGGTGGGCTGTGGTATAAAGGAATGTGAGTTGGGGTTTCTTGATGATTTTTTTTTCTCTCTTTTTCTTCCATGGAAAATAGATTGGGTTTGGGCGTGAGAAATGTATATTGATGGTAGACAGCTGGTTAATATTCTGCCTTGTAAATTCAGGAAGAATTACGATCTCTCTGTCCTTGCATCTCCCTCTCTTTTATCTGTCAGTCCCTATCTCTCTTTCTGAAATACTAGTAGAGAACCCCCTGCGACACGCGGGGGAAGACAGAGCTGAAGGATCATAATCCTGCATTTTTGTTTCTGCATGATAAAGTTACAACAATCAGAACATCTAAGAAACATAAGTGCACTTATACCCACAAGACTGTAATATCATAGAACATACTTAGTATTATAGCGACTTAAACATACTTAGAGCACATAAGTACTAACTTAAACATGCTTAGTAACAACAGGAAATTAGTAATGGGATCTAAGGTGTCTGATAAATTTACTTAGCAGCATAATATCACCAAAAAGAATAGATGTGTGCTTTCAGGAATGCTGATGAAGCTCCAGCTTCAGTTTCTTCAGAAGTATTGACTGCTTCAGAATCTGTTGCTGAATCTTCTGAGCTATGTTCAGTTTCATCAGCTTCAATTTCTGGTTCCGGCAGGATGGCTGCTGAAGAGGATAAGCTCTTGGAGCCCAGTCAATTGTGTAGCGCTATACTGGAAGTCACGATCGGTACATTTGATTGTGAATTCGTATGTGTTGTCTTGAGCCCTGCCGAAGATCTTTGCTATCTTTGCAAAACCATCTTCCTGTAGTAGAATCAGAAAGATTCAGTCAGGTCTTCTCTTCTTTTTTTGGCGGTGGACTCGTATATAGCATCACTTGTGTATACAACATTAATATTAAATTGGTTTTTTTTTCAGTACCTGAGATTTCATTTCTTCAATTTCTAATGCGGGAACCTGCAGAATCTCTTCTGCTTTCTTATTGAACAATGTGATGAAGACCCTTCCAATAGGGTCCCTGAGCTCCAGTCTTATACGATATCTGCAAATATTGCGAATCAGTGTCAATGTTGCAATGATGTAGGAAATATATAGAAGGATCACATTCAATAGTTAATTTAACATCTGCGCGACCTTTGGGTTGTTCGACCATCTCGGTTGTTGCAAGTCTTTGATGGGCAGCCGGGTTGATCGCTTTAAGGCCTGGGCATACCCTTTGAGCAGAGTGCGCAAGAATGGTACATGATTGCTGCTTCACTAAAGATATATGAGATGACTGCTCTTATCGTGTAATATATTTCCTGTGGCAAATTAAAGAATGTGATTATTTGATTGTTTTTTTGGATCACTGAAGGTTGCCATGTATGTATTACTTCGTTAGTTTAGAAGGAAGCTGACAGCTGTACCTGATTTGGTAGAGGGCAGACTGCAGTTTCAGAACGGAGCTCATCGATAGAAATGATGTGCTCAGGTTGCTGAGTCTATAGAATGCTGTGCTGGATAGATTTCCATTGCTTTGTCTGCTTAGCCATACGAGCAAATGAAATAGAGTGATGACTTGTAGCATGAAGCAAATTTTTTTCCTTCCGTTTTTTGGTCTACTTATTCTTTTTAGGATTCATTTAATAAAGAATGCTAACATGGTTAATTTTTGGAGCACGTACGAGCAAATGAAAGAGAGTGACGAGTTGTAGCATGAAGCAAATTTATTTGTTTTAGCATGAACTCTATTAAAAGTTTTTTGTTGTAATATCTATTTTGTGTGATGTGAAGTGAAATTTGTGTGTGTATATAAATGTTAATAAATTCTATCAATGGATTTATTATCTCTAGAGGCGCGCTAGAGGAATCCTGCGCCCCATAACAATCATATGAACCATTTCAAAGTTCGATTTCAACAATGAAATCCAAATAGAAATATCCAACTTCATAGTTCTACAGATTTCTTGCTTTTACCTATCTAAATGTTCATCTTGCATAATTCGTCAGTTCTAACATTTGAAGTTATAAATTTGGGTAGGAAACTTTAATTTGTAATCTGTTATTATGTTTCTACCTCCCCTTTGTCTCACAGTTGGCAGAGACAGTTTTTAAGGAATCAGCTGTGCCACCAGCTCGAAATTTATGCTGGCAGACCTCGATGTTGAGAATTATGGCATTTTTTTGAGAAGGAACTGGTTACAGATAGTGTTTTGCTTCTTCTGACAGGAAGGCAAGCAGATACACACTCTACCTCGCTTTCATTTTATGTTTGTGGGAAATTGTGAAGGATATATATCGGGTAAAGCGTACCTAGTGTTCTTGTGCTTCCTTAGGTAAGTTATCTAAGGATTCGACCTCAAGTCTCATTGTGGAACAACCGTATAGATGATCCACTCTGATGTTTTCAATTTATCTTGCCCGAAAATGACTACATTGAAAAAAAAAAAAAAAAACATCAAAAGAGATCACATATCAGGAAGATGGGGAATTAGAAACCTGCTTGCAAAATTTCAGCGGCGATAATCAATGTCAGACGGCTGATTTGGATCATGAATATGATCTTCAATTTTTTGATTTAGACTCAACTCTTGAATTAAAAGCTGACTCTCGAATGTGAACTTGATTTGAGTCATATTCTCAAGTCTGTATTGATTCCCGTTCCTTTCATTCTTGAACCAAATCAATCACTTCACCAAGTCACATTTCATTGTTGGATCAAGGTATTGAGCAATATAACTCTGAGATGATTTAGCAAGACTAGTCGTATAACCTTGATGATTTTCATGTTAGGTCTTGCATGATCTGATCCTATTGATTTAGGGGGTAAAAATAATGTTAACAGGTTAGAGGCCAAAGATGGGTTCTTTTGAACACCACGTTCATTAGGTTGGGCAGTAAAGCTTGGACTAATTAGACCATCACCGGAGCCACCACCATGAGGTAACATCTTTCCTTCCCTTTCTCTTTTTCATGCATATATGCATTCATTCATACATTAAGGACAATGTATAAGATAGGTGTGGGGGAGGGTTCACTAACATAGTTACTGACATAGGTTTATTAAAAAAAAATTCTTTTTCCTTGAAAATTTTTCTTTGAAAATAGAAACAATATTTTGACCTATTTTTATAAGAATTAAGTTAATCTTAAGAAAGAGTAGATCATAATTAAGATTTTTTTAATACTTGATCAAAATAAGATTATTTATTTGATTTCTAGGGTTAGGAGGAAAAATTGAAAAAGTAATTTGATTTTGTTTTTTACTTTGGTGAAATAAGCACTATTTACATAACACTTATAACTTAGGATTCAAAACAAACGCTCTTATGCCTTAATAAAAAAAAATTATTTATATGTCAAAAAAAATCATCTGATTGAGTTGGGTGGTTGTGCCTCATAAAGCATAAGTATTCATGCTTAAAAGTAGTTCATATCATCAAATAAAATTCTTAGTTTTGTGGCCTTATTTACTTGAGTCTTTAAAATCCGAGTAGTATTTTTCTCACTCGATGCCTTAAAACTGTACAATTGGGAGTCACCGACCTAAGACACGTTACATGGGCAATAAAAAAGCCTATAGAACTAAGGGATATTACCGCCATAAAATGAAAAATAAGGCAAGAGTTAGAGTTGAAGAATTTCGAGTCAAAAATCACGGTCACAAAGATGCATATGATTTTGGGTAAAATAATAGGCTAGATAAGAAATACAGTTTGAGTTCTCACCTTGATTGATTATAAATTTTTGTATAGAGACCAAGTATAGGAATGAATAGTTTAGTGATCCTAAGACTTATAAATTACTTGATTTTTGCAAAAAATTTTAAATATTTTCTCTCTATCAAAATGAGTTTTCAAAATATTAGCACTTTATTTTTTTTATAGATTTTGTGGTTGCAATTCACTGAAAACTCTCACAACACAAAACTCGTCCTCTATGGGTAACTTAGACGTTTAATGATTTGTTGCACATGCTAAGTACAATCGTTATTTTTAAGATAGTGAGTTAGATTAGTTAGCTTAGTTTTTCTTTTTATTTGGTTTTTCTCGAGGGCGAGCAAAAGATAGGTGTTGGAGTGTGATTACTCATCAATTTTGCATATTTACATCATATTCTCACATTTATTTTAAATAAAATTCTGCTATTTAATCTTTTTTTTTGCTTAGTGATGTGCAGGACTTTATAAATAGGAGAAGGGAGAAAAAGCCCAAAGAACCCAATTAAATTTGGAGTTTAAAGCAATCCTAGTTAAATTTGGAGTTTTAAATCAATTCAGATTCAGATTGGATACATTTTAATATTTTGATCATAACTTTTGCTATAAAAATTTAAATCAAATAATTCAAAGATGCTCCAGAAAGAGAACTTAAAGATATATAATTCTTATATTGACAACTATTTTTAATTTAGTTGTTTGATGAGTCATATTCAGCAATCAACACGCCAGCTAGCTGCAAACTAATTCAAAATTGAATTCTCATGTCAAATTGGAGTTGAATTAGAAGTCCTAATGTGTATCTTATTGCGATTGGCTCTGAGGCCTATTTAAAGAGCTGAAATCTCTCATAATTGTGTTACTCATCATATAAATAAACTTTATATTAGGGTTTTAGTTTAGTTTAGTTTTCTTCCGAATTTCAGTTTTAAATTTTCTAGGTTTAGATCAAGATTGATTTTGTGAGAAAGAAGGAGCGATTGTACTTGAAGGTCACAGATTCAATGTAAGATTTCTGTTCTTTTTTCAATTCTCTTTTGTTTATTACTTGCTTTTCAATTATGCAACATTTTTATTCTCTTTGCTTTGCTATAATTCTGATTAACTAAATATCTTCATAGATTGCTAATATCTAAACACCACTACTTCTAATTCTTTATTTTGAATACCTGATTGAATCATATGTATGCTTTGTAATTATGTAAGTACTCTAAAAGCCATATAAGGATGGGTATTATTTTATTATTCGCTAAACACTACTCAATTATTTTTCTTATTCTACGCTTGAATTGCCTTGATAGTTTAATATTAAATTTCGGTTAAGTGTTGATCGAAGTAAGAGTTTTTACTATCTTATATGTCTTGCTTGATGCTTGTGCAAGTCTAAGGTGATTTCTTGATTTGAAGTGAAGGAATAATCTCTCAAAGGTCAGTAAGTTAGTAGTGTGTTAGATGATTGGTAAGTTTTGAACTTCGCCATATTTTCTAAAAACAAAATCTCTTTTCTTTTTAGTTCTCTTCGAACCCCTAATTTCAAAATCTTTGTCTTCTAAAATTATCTAATTCTTAAATAAAACAAGATAATTTTTTGTTTTCTTAACCAGAGAAGAACAGTACTGAAACGCTTCCATCACATCCTCCTTGTGGATCACAACCCGCATAGCCATTGCTATCGCGGTTAAATTGCGAGAAGCCAGAGAAACACTTCTGCTTTCAGATACTTTTTAAACTCTTAGTTTTTTGATAATCATGACTATTGAAAATAGTTGAAAATAATTTGAAAATATTACTAAGTGAAAGAAATTAAATGTACTAATTTGAAAATAATTTGAAATTTATTCAAATTATACCAATATGAAATAAATCATATACATATCTCATGAAAGTGTATGTTATATAAGAATTGTCTATATAGCATATACGTACTCATGAATATAAAATCATGAGTAACCAAAAGGATGAGTGAGCAATAGTTATATGAATAACACATTCATGAAAATAAAATAATTTTGTACAAAATTAAATCACTTTTCAAACATAGTCGCATATCACACTAGTACAAAATTGGACTTTCACTTCACATGTTGGACGTCGGTTTCAGTAGCACAATGACGTGAAAAATAGGTGGTGGCATTTTTGTAATATTTAAAAAACTTACGACATCGGAGCTCCAAAGAACCGATATAGAAACTCAAAAAATAAAGGCGGTGGCATTTTTATAATATTTTGAAAAACTTACGACATCGGTTCTCCAAAGAACTGACTTAGAATCTCAAACCAAAAAATCTTTTTTTTAAATAAAAAACTTAACACGTAGGTTCTAAATGAATGGACGTATGAAAAACTTACGATGTCAGTTCTTTGAAGAACCAATGTCGAAATTAAAAATAAAAAAAAAAAAATACTTAAGATGTCAGGTAATTTTATGAACTGGCGTTGTTTCCTTTCCCTCTCAAATTTTCCAAAAAATTAAATTCCCCGCCCATCACCTCTCTCCCCCTCAAATTCGCCATAGATCTCAGAACCTATTAGATCTCTCTTCCTTGATCTCGCCCAATGCATCCTCAAGCTCGCCTCCGCCCTCGTCCAGCGCCTGCACGAGCTCTAGCAAGCTTCAGCTCCTCCATGAGCCACAACGGGGAGTTTGCTCTGAGCAGTGCAACATGAAAGACAGGTGTAAAATTTTATTAAACCCTTTTAACCCTTACTTAGTTGCTCTATTAGAAACTCAAGTTTGTGCTACTACTGCAGTTAGGGTTAACACGAAGTTTTCAAGGATTAGGAACATACTCGGCGGCTAGTGGAGTTTAGAGATTTTCTCCGCTGTAATGGTTTATTTTTATTGGCCCAGTTGATACTCGTTGGCTCGTGGAGCTCATGGGAGCGATGGAGCTTTGTGGTGGCGGTGGAGCTCGTGGTGGTGGCGGAGCTCAGTGGTGGTGGAGTTCGTGGTTGCGGCGGTGGAGCTCGTGGTTGGGATTCTCAGCTATTGGATTTTTTTTTTGGAGTGTCAAGTTTTGATTTACAATTTGATGATGTTGATGATGATAAGTTTAATGATTATGATGATAATGTTTTGAGTTTTTGTGAAGTGTAAAGATTAGATTATTTTTTTTTGAATATGAAATATTTTGAGTTTGATGATGATGATAATTTTGGGTTTGAAATCGAGATGATGTTGAGTTTCTCGCGGAAGTCGACGATGACGTCGTGGAGGAATACGATGGAGTGGTCCACGGGAGAAAGACGATGGTAGATTTGTTATTATTTTTTAATAAAAAATAAAGTTTTCACATCAGTTTAAAACTGACATCTTTGTCCCCACCTTACAATGTCGGTCGCATAGACGTCGGTACATCGTTTCATTTTCACATCGGTTTTAAACCGACGTGGAATCTTTTTTTTATTGTAGTGTCATAAATGTAAAAGTATGAAAACAAAAATCAAGAATTTTTTTCACAAACATGATATATCATTTAACATGCAAGAATTATTAAAAGTAGGACATATAAGTATAATTAAATATGAATTGAGTATACAAATGAAATAGAATATGTATAGCATGAAAATCAAGTATATCTCAAGGATTGTATATGTATACCACAAAGTTTTCACAAAAGTTTGCATGTTCATGAAATAAAACAAGATTTCATCATTAAAATCAAGATATTAAATCAACAATCATGCTTATAAATAATTAAAGGAAACAAAAGTAAACTCAAATATGGAGAATAGAGGTAGTTAACTGATACTGATAAGGGTAAGTCTATTTCTCCAAACTCTTTGATAATGATGCATTCATTAATTAGTCCATCAAGTTCAAATTGTATCTACCATCAAGGCACCAAACTCTGACATTTTGAGAGAGCCCACACCTATTTCAAATACAATTGGTATGAATTTTGGTACCCAAATCTTTTTGGGTCCTTGGGGTTCGTATTACTATGAAGTCAAATTTTATTTGTAAAATTTACTCTATTAAAATAAAACTTTACAAGATGGCTTTTGCGGTCAGAATGTGAACAAGAATACACATGTGAGCAGGATGTGTATATGTATGCCGTAGAGCATGTGCATGCATGTGTGGAACTTGTTTCTTGTGAAACATGTATAGATTCCAATCTCTTTATATCAAATGCATAATTGCTCAAGGTTGAGCTCAAATAATTAAGTATATTTTCAAAACACAAATTTTATTCTTGTCAATAGAGGAGGAAACACTACTAGCATGACAAGAGTTCTTACAGAAAATATTTTTGAAAGAAGTAGAAATTTTTTTCAACAAATTGATTTTTTAAAGATTTTTTATTTGAAATCAAATCAATTTTCTTTTCAAAGTCTCATTTTCTTTTGAAATAAGATCAAGTTGAATTTTCAAAGAATCTTTTTCATTTGAAATCACTTCTTTCTCTTTTAAAACAATGTCACATTTCAAAGACAAAGAATTATTTTCTTTCTTTTATCTCATATTTTTTACTTTTTATCAAATCATATTTTTCAAATAATTCTTGACAAACCATGGCAAGCTCATTGTAACATCTATTCTAAATGTATGTCTCTCAGTACTAGTACTCGATATGGTAAAAATACTTGATTTAACCTTATTAATAGCCAAACTGAGCCTATTTTAGCTCCAGATATTAATTCCTAATATTTTAGATTTTTTTAAATTTTCTAAAATTTTCTAGAATTATTTTTGAAAAATCTCTTAAATTCAATGTCGACTAGTACCGCTGGTCGACTCGAAAATTTTTAATTAACAACTGAGATGAATTTCAGGAATCTGATTCACAGCGCTGTTTAGGGCAAATTTTCTATTTATGAGAATTTTTAAGGATTTTTCTAAATTAATCAAAATTTTTATCAAATTAAATAATAATATAAAATTTCTTTTTCTTTTTCTTTTTTCTCTTTCTTTTCTTCTTTCTTTTCTTTCTCCTTTCTTCTACACTTTTTCCCCACTGCCTTCTCTCTCTCTCTCTTCCCCTCTTTCCTTATCTCTCTCTCTCCCCCTCTCCTCAGACTCTCTCACACACACACACACCCAATCTCTCTCTTACTTTCTCTTTCTCATATCTCTCTTACACTCTCTCTACACCAGTCTCTCTCCTATCTTTGCTCACTGCCGATCAGCATGCCGACTGCATTCGCCATGCCGCCGGCCAGACTACAGCTTTCCTGCCCCTCTTTTCCTCTTTGTCATGCCCCGCTTCTCAAAATACGCTAGAGCAGAGACGCGACGAGAGTCGACGACGTACATACGTGAGAAAAATATCCCATGTATGCACACTAAGTCTAAAGTGACCTGAACAAGTTATATAATCATTATGATGAATCAATATCACTGCAACAGTACATATAAATGTCCACACATAATGACAGATGAATAAAGGAATAAAACAAGTACTGGGTCTAATATACAGAGAATCGAAAGGACAGAATAACAATAGAGAGGAAAAGTATAGTCAAAACCAGAAGTAAGATGACCAAATAAGGAACTCTGGCTCCTCACAATATGTGTAATCCTCTCCAAATACTTGATCAATAGAATGTAACAACCATAGACCTGGATGTGCAAATCCAGAGGAGTCAAAAAACTCCCAATGAGCATGTAAAATGAGAAAATGTGCACGTGCATATTATGTGTGAGCATACCATGATATTGCTATAAAATATACTAAATGAGAAACATGAATGAAACTACAATTAGAATATCAACAATGAAATCTGATATAATATCACTCAGCATGTCACAAGTATTAGGTAACCTACTGTAACGCCCCGCCCTACTGGGTACGAAAACGCAACGCATATATGCAGAGTATAATACTCGTACATATACACATAGGCGTCAACACAGTGCAGTATTTAGAGTACGAAAATATGGTGATTTATACATTTGAACATTACAGTATAAGTACATAGTTATTACACAATGTTTACATCAAGAAACAAAAATTTGTAAATTGTCCTGATGGTATAAAAGATGAATGTACAAGTGGAACAAAAGATCAGAAGGATGCTCACGAGCTGCAACTGAACGGGAGAACTACTGGAGAGCCGCCTGCTCTTCCAGATAAGCTTGATCTGCTAGGGTAAGATCCTCCTCGATCCACGTTCCAGAATCTAGACATACAGGTCCAGAGTTGTCAGAATGCAACCCACAAGTATATAAAAGAAAACCAAGCGGCGTGCTGAATGAAATATAAATAAACTGAAATATGATGAATAAACAAACAATATGCAGCTATCAAACAAACAATATGCAGCCATCACAATTATCTAAGAATGAATGAAAAATTAACTGATTCTGCATTTGTACATATTAGGCAAAACTAATTATATTTACTTAATTGTAGGATTCATAGGATCAGTACATCGAGGGAATAATTCAAACAAGAAAACCCTAATTTATATACAATAAATCCTACTTCACTAACGATTAGGTATGTACAATTAGAGTTGCTGAGAGTTTATAGTGTTGTCATGTCATATTTGTGAAATCATGATCAATTCTGGAGTCAAGTCAGTAGTATGTTTATTATTTTTTTATTAGGACTCGTCCTACTCAGATGTCTAGGTATGTACCCTAGCGTCCCAGTTCACATACATCCACATAGGAGTAGTGCGAGATTCGTTATTGGAAACTGACAGAAAATCAAATGTATCATGCTCATAATGGGCCTCATGCATACCTGAGACAACGACCTCAGGATACCGGTGCTGGACTCCTGAACCGGCCGCTAAGCCGTAAGGGTCTTATTTGTTTACCCTGGAGTCAGGAGTGGATCAGGATAGCAGTGCCAGTTCACCCCAACAGGTCCCCTTTGGCCTCAGGTGGATCCGGAACAATAGTTGCGCAACATAGAGCCAGTATGAAGACGTACATATTGATACCATCAGTTTCTCCCGTCCCCATATGAGTTGTGCCTTTATTATAAATTCTTCAGGATTATTTCCAGTTGAGTTTCAAGATACTGATTTACGGGGAAAACTGTAACAGTAGTATCAGTATATCCTTGTCTAGTGATTCTGTGATACAGTATTTAATAATCACGAGTTCAGTAATGTCCCCGTAAAAGCAAAATCTATGAATTTTGTATTTTAATCTGTTCAAGATTCACTATACCGTCTAATATACAGTCAGGTGTAAATTATATTGTTCAGTCAAGTCAATAATATATTAGTATTTAAGGTCAGTATCAGTAACAATATCCATAGCAGTGTCATGTGTTACATAAAATGCAAAACATATGAGGAGCGGAGAAACAATCGGTGCAAGCAGTACTGGAGGCACAGACAGCGAACAATATTTAATCACTAAAGCGTTCGGCGGAGCTACGGAATGACTCAGCTTAGACTGCTAGTCTGAAATCTGGCAACATTCCGCCTAGGCGAGTTCAGTGTTAAAGCATTGAGCACTAAGTATACCAACCAGGCGAAGCCGAGAGACCGCGAACGGTCTAAGTGCACCCCTTTTTGGGAAGTAGGCTGTAAAAAGACCCTAGGTCTAATAGGGCCAGAAGGCCAACTGAATACCTACATAAAACGACGTTAGTACACACAAGCATATAAATAACAATCAACGGCATTGGGCGTCAAAAGAGAGGCCGTAATATTTAAGCGCACTCTCTTTCGGAAAATGGGCATAAGAGAGACCAGAAGGTCTAATAAGGCCAAAAGGCCAAGTAGGTAACTGCAAAAGATGTTAATACCAAAATATACAAAATTACAGATAATTCCTAAAATACACAGTAATTCCAGAAAATACAGGAAATTCCTAAAAATACACAGAAAATTCCTAGAAATACCCAGGAAATTCTTATATACTCAAAAAATTCCTATAAATACACAGATAATTTTTAAATACTTAGAAAATTCCTACAAATATACAGTTAAATTCTAAAATAAAGGAAAATCCTAATAATACCCAGATAATTTCTAAAAATTACAGGAAATTTTTAAAAATATTCAAGGATATTTATACAAGACTAAATATCATAATTATCACAAACAATGCTCACAACATTTATATAAATATTTCTATAGCTATTTTTACTGGGGAATGATACTCGCCTAAATCGAGGAAGTACCCGATACCACGTGCACACACGCACGTGTGAGGAATGGTGTGCTGCCCTAGGGTTGGCTGAACCCTAGAGAGAGAAAGACGGAGTGGTAGAGAGAAGTTCTAGAGAGAGAAAGTGGAGGAAAGACTATTTTTAGATAGAGAGAATATGGTGTAGAGAGAGAAAGGGAAGGTTTTTGGAGATGTGGGTGGTGTTGTAGGGCAGGGGAGATGATGATGGAGTGGAGGAGGACTAGCGGCCTGGTGCAGGGGAGAGAGAGGGAGAAATCTAGAGAGAGTGTTTTTAGGGTTTAAGAGGAAAAAAAAGAGTTTGGGGTTTTGGATGGTGGAGGATGGTGGAGGAGCGGGTGGTGAGTAGTGGTGGAGCTTGTGGTCTTAAGGAGATGGAAGAGCTAAAGAGAAAATGAAGAGAGTAGAAAGAGGCGAGAGAAAGTGAGTTTTTAGGAGTTTTTGTAGGGAGAAAAAAGGTCGGGAAAATATGGGAGGTGTGGTTAAGCTACGGGGAAGGAGGAAGGGGTGTTGCAGTGGTGGTGATGGCAGTATGGTGGTGGAGGAATTTTTTTCGAGTGAAAAGTTTTATTTTTAGAGAGAGAAAGGAAGGAAAATTGAGGAGGGAGAGAAGGAGGTGACCGGCCATGCTTTAGGGAGATGAGGGAGAGTGGAAAGGAGAGGGGGCTTATGAAGGAAGCCAAAGCCTTGGCTTCCTAAAGAAGCCAATGAAATTTCTAGATGAATGGAGAAAAAGAAAAAGAAAAAGAAAAAGAAAAAGAAATAAAAATGAAAATATTGGATTGTTGGGGGTTACGTGCAAATGTCTCTTAAGAAAATAATAATAAAATTATATAAAAATAAAATGAAGAAAATTTGGAAAAGAAATGAATTTAGAAAAAAAAGGAAAATAGAAGGTGAGAGAAAATATTTAGTTAATAATTTTTAAAAAGAAAAGTTTTGAAATTTCTAGGGTAGAGTTGACACCTATTTTAGAGTCTTGTATAAAAATTTCAGGTCAAACGGAAAAAAATACATACATAAAATGACGTAAACAAATTCAAAATGTCAAAAACCGTAAAAGGTTACGCATTCTGGAATCAGGATATTACATTCTATCCCCCTTATAAAAAATTTTGTCCTCGAAGTTTCAATAGATAGGTGGTGTAAACTGAGAGATAAAGAATGAGAAAGAAGAGCGAAGTTTCCATCAATATGTGAAAAGATGAGGATAACATTCTCGAATTACATCTTCCTGTTCCTAGGTTATAGCCATTGGTTGCTCCACATATGATAAATCTGGTTATAAGTCTAGTTCTTCGTAATTTATGATATGGCTATCATCTGGTATGTACTTCCTTAACTGAGATATATGAAATATATTGTGGATTCCTTCGAGAAATGGTGGCAGAGATAGTCTGTATGCTACTTCTCTTACCCTTTCTAGAACCTCGAATAGACCAACATATCTTGGTTCAATTTTCCTTGAGCACCGAACCGAATAACACCCTTGGTTGGAGATATTTTTAAGAATACATGATCCCCAATATTGAATTCCAATGGTCTCCTTCTTATATTTGCCCAACTTTTCTGTCTGCTTTGAGCTACCCAAAGATGTTCCCTGATTTGTCTGACTTTATCTATTGTCTGAACTATTATATCAGGTCCTAAATGTCTTCTTTTCTCAACTTCATCCCAACACAATGGTGATCTGCATTTCTTTCCATATAAAGACTCAAATGGAGCCATTTTAATACTTGTCTGATAACTGTTGTTGTAAGAAAATTCTACCAAATGTAAATGGTCTTCCCATGATCCTTTAAAATTTAAAATGCAGGCTCTCAACATATCCTCCAATATTTTTATTGTTCTTTCAGATTGTCCATCTATTTAGGGATGATATGTAGTATTAAACGTCAATCGTGTTCCTAAACTTTCTTGTAAACTCTCCAAAAATGTTGTAAATCTTGTATATCTATCTGAGACAATACTTACTGGAACCCCATGTAATTGGGCTATTTCTTTCATATATTTTTCTGCTAACACTCATATTGATTGTCCAACTTTATATGGGATGAAATGTGCTAATTTGGTTAGTCGATCTACAATTACCCAGACTGTATTATTTTCTTTTGGATTGCGGGGTAATGCCGCAACAAAATTCATAGTCACATGCTCCCATTTTCATTCTGGTATTGATAATGGTTGCAAGGGTCCAGCTGCCCGTTAGTGTTCAGCTTTTACTTATTGGCAGACTTGCTTAGCTATATATTGTGCTATTTCTCTTTTCATTTTATTACACCAAAAATATTTCTTTAAATCATGATACATCTTTGTTTCTCCTGGGTGAATAAAATACGCTGAACTATGAGCTTCTGCCAATACTTTCTGCCTTATTTCTCCTGGAGCTACACAAATTCTATTACCGAAATAAGTGCACCATCTAAATGAAAAGTTATATCTGACTTTAGTCCAGCCTCTATTTGTTCTCTAAACTTTTGTGACCTCGGGCCCCCTTTTTGGGCTTGTTTAATTTCTCTATTAGCGTATGTTATATTTGAAATACCATTAGTTGTTCTGATGCATTGACCTGCTTTACTACTAGTAAATCCAATTTTATCATTTCCTTTAGTATCTTCTTTTGTTGAGTAAGTTGAATCATCACTTGTGCATCAGGTTTTCTACTTAAAGTATCAGGCACAACATTTATTTTTCTTGGGTGATATTGCAAATCTATATCATAATCTGCCATTAGTTTCAACCAATGCCTGTTTCTCATATTTAATTCTTTCTGAGTGAAAATATATTTCAAACTCTTATGATCCGTGTAAATTAACACTTTGTCTCCCATTAATGTCTCCAAATTTTCAGTGCAAATACTACAGCTGCTAACTCCAAATCATGTGTGGGATAATTTCTTTCATGAGGCTTTAGTTGTCTAGATGTATAGGTTATAACATGTCCATATTGCATTAGTACACATTCTAACCCTTTTCCCGAAGCATCACTGTAGATTTCCATTCCTCCTGTTCCTGATGGTGTTTTCAAAATTAGTGTTGTAATTAACTTCTCCTTCAAAGTTTCAAATGTAACATTACATTCTTCTGTCCAAATATATTTCTCTTCTTTTCTAAGAAGTTTAGTTAATGGAGCTACAATTTTAGCAAAATCTTGAATAAATCTCTGGTAATATCTAGCTAACCCAAGATAACTCTTTATCTCAGTTGGGGATTTTGGAATCAGCCAGTCTTTTACTGCTTGAACTTTCTTTGGGTGAATTGAAATTCCTTCCTTTGAAACCACAAGGCCTAAAAATGATATACTTTCCAACCAAAACTCACATTTATTTAATTTGGCATGGCGTTGCTCTTGTTAGAGTGTCTGCAAAATAGTCCTTAAATGCTCTTCATGCACCTTATCATTCTTAGAATATATCAAGATATCATCAATAAATACTACTACAAATTGATCCAAGATGGTGCAAAAATACGATTCATCAAATCCATAAATACTGCTGGTGCATTAGTTACTCCAAACGACGTTACCAAGAACTCATAATGCCCGTATCGGGTTCTAAAAGCTGTCTTCAAAATATCATCCTTCTTGAATTTTACTTGATGATACCCAGATTGCAAGTCTAATTTTGAAAATACTTCAGCTCCATAAAACTGATCAAACAGATCATCAATTATGGGCAGAGGATACTTATTCTTGATAGTAACTTTATTCAATTCTTTATAATCAAAGCATAACCTTTTGCCACCATCTTTCTTGCTGATTGGTCACTAATGTTGCACATTTAGTATCATATTTTCATACTTATTATAAAATAAAATTTGCATTGTCCTAATTAAATGTTTAATTTATTTGCAGCCCATTCATTAAGGAGATAAAGAGAAATGAGCCCAAAAGCCCACCAAAATTCTGAATTAAATCAGAATTAATTCGAACTCAGCGAATCAGGGCAAAATCAAGAGGTTGAAAACCAGTTGAGAAGAATCCTCTCAGAATCGATCGGTTGAAGAAAAGATCAACGGCCATTTCTTCAAATCTCGGACCTAAACTGCAAATCCAACCCAAGATAAAGACAGAACGAGATGCCGGGAAGACCCACGAACAGGGTGTGGCCACCTGGCCACACCTTGGCCGCGAAAACGCGGCCAAGGCCGCGTTTTCGCGGCTTGGTTAGAGAATTAGGGGAGCGTTTGCTCCCCCTATCTTCATACGCTCCTGTAGGTGGGGTTTTGCCTATAAATACTGGGATTTTCAGAGCCTCAGGGGGAGGACCATGCAGAGATAGGATTAGTCCAGTTTTCATTCTTTGTAGTTTAGGTTTTTCTTTTCTTTTTATGTAATTGTAATTTGTATGTAAGCTTAGGTTAAATTGAGATTCATGTAAGTAAGAGAGAGAGGCTTATGTTGAGAGTGATACCGATGTACTCTCCTCCTTTCTTCCATCGTTTCTGCAAGCAATAAAGGTAAATACTTTTTTTTGTTTGTCTCTTTACTTTTGTTTCCTTTTGTTTTCTTCTTCCTCTTTCTACTTTACCTCTTTTGGTTTTGTTGAGCATGCAAGTGAATCCATAAGCATAAGTATAACTGTAACCCCCTGATCCCTGGTGTATGTATCACCGTATCAGTACGCGATACGACGTAAAAAATTGATTTGGCCTCCGTAGTAGTCCGATTGAGCTGATTTCAGTTTCAAAAATTATTTTCTAATATTTTAAATTTTTCAGGATTTTCTGGAATTTTTCTGGATTATTTTGGAAAATCTCCGTAGTCGGTATCGACCGATACCGATAACCAGCTCTACGATTTTTATTTCACAAATGAAATTATATTTTGAGGATCCGCTTTCTCCATGTGTCTTAGAATCGTGTTATCTACGTTAGGGTATTTTTGAGAATTTTTCTGAATTTATCGGAAATCCGGCAAAACCGGTGTCGCCCGGTATCGGCGAGATACTCTGAGATTTTTAATTTGCAAACCAGATTGAATTTCTATAAACCATTTTCATATTACGTCTCAAGATAATATTTTCTATTTTCTGTAATTTTTGGGCCTCATTCGGAGCTAGTCAAAATTTGACCCTATTAAAATAATATTAAATTATTTTTTTTCTAATTATTTTTCTTCTTCTTTTCTTCTTTCTTCTTCTCCACCCTTCTCCAAACTTCCCACCGCCATAAACCCACCGCCTTCCCCTTCTTTAAAATCCTCTCCCCTTCTCCCTCTCTCTAATTTCTAAAATCTCTCTCTCTCTCTCCAATTTTCTAAAATCTCTCTCTCCAAACTCTCTCTCTCTAACCTCTCTCCCTCTCTCTGTGCAGCCACTAAAGGGGGGCGGCCCACCTTGTTGCTAGCGGCCAGGCTAGGCCGCCGGCGCCGCTGCAACCCCCAAGCCGCGCCCTCCTCCTCCTTTCCTTCTCCTTCCTCTTTTCTTTTCTTTTCTTTTCTTTCTCTGTTTCTTTCCCTCCCTCTCTCTGTTTCTCTCTCCCTCACCCTTTCTCTCTCACTCTCTCTAGGCCGGGCATGAGCCGCCGCCGGCGGCCAGGACCGCCGCCGCAGGACGGCCGGCTGGCCGGCCGCGCAAGAGCCAGCAGCAGCAAGCTGCTGCTGCTCTTTTTCCATTTGTGGGTTTGGGTTAGAACCCAAACCCATTAACCCACTATTAGGTTAATTTTCTAAACTTATAAACCCAATAACCCGTTACCCATTTAACTTAAGTATTGGGTATGGGTTGTGGATCTGGACCCGACCCGTTATGAGCCCAAACCCGCATCCAAACCCAATACAGGTAATTTTACAGAAAACCCCCTGCTCCATTTTATTAATTGCATTTAAATTATTTTTATTTACATATTTAACCCACTTTGCTTATTTTTAGCGTTCGGGCGATATCGGGAGCATCCGGACTCCGATTTGGACGATTCTGGATCCGTTGCGATCGTGGGAAAGAGAGCTATCTTCTCATGGCTAGTTTGTGAGTGTTTTATTTTTCTAAATTATATTTATTTATTCATGTTTCGTTTTCGTTCTGAAACTGTAATTATGGGTTAAGCACTAGCACTGGTAAATTAATAACTTAACTCGAGAAACGTCATGTTTTGTAATAAGAAACTGTAAACAATGTGAGTAAACATAGACACTAAGCTAGATGATCAATGAAAGAATCACTAGACACTGTCACTACATGGATAACTATTATAGTTACACACTACTGCTACTTGGACACCAAGACACGTGTACTTCAGCATACGGGATCTTGTCACTATTCCACTATCACCCTTACCGACCCACTGGTACACTAAGCACCATAGTGCATCTAGATATCGGTTACACTGGATATCGGTATTGCATGTAGCTTTCATGTAGTTCCATGGACACGTCTCACCATTACATATGTTTGTGACCTACTGATAGACGGGTACACGAGTACACTGAATACCATCATGATAGATTGATATCTTCGTTACATGGATGCATTGATCACTGTTATTACATGCACTATCACAGAGATATTACACGGATTATTGCTACACATAGATGTTCCACTGGTACACGGAGAGACCAATGCACGGACTACCGCATTTCATATTATTGTTATCGTTATGTCATGTTTACATATCACTGTTACACATGCATGTCATGTTCCATATCCCTGTTACACATGCATATATGGTTTCTCTATTCTTATCATATGGATCCCTGTTCCTATTACATATATTATTGTTCCATGTTATTCCCGTATTCATGTTCTATGATTGATTCCCGTTACTGATATGGATATTCCCGTTACTGGACATGAGAGCTGTTAATATGCGATATGTGGAATCCCACATCTATTGTTCCCGATTCCCGTTATATTGTTCCCGTTTCCTGTTATATTGTTCTATGCTATCAACAGAGCTCAGGTCCAGTTATCATGTTACCCGTATCATGTACTGTATTTGTTCTTGTTACATTGTATACTTAACATATCAGATCATAAAGCTAACTGGGGTATGGGGGAGACTTGACGGTTGATTAGATCTTATCGGGTGATGTACTGGATCCATATTGTTCTCCCACTGCAGGGGACGGTAGTGCTACCTACCAATTGCTCCATGAGCTCTCGTTACTTGTTCATGCTCCCCTCTTAGCGGAGGGCCCTGGTCTTAGCAGCCAGGGGTTTGTTTAAGGCCGTGATCCCGGGTATGCACGGGATATACCAACCCGATAAGAACTCCTCGACCATGGGTTTCCAAGTAACATAATAAAATGATATAAACAATAGTGACGTCGGGAACACTTGTTATTTGGTCACTCTCTCGTTTGGATAATGGTACCCGTATGCCATGTCCGGATAGGTTCGACTGGAGTGCGGTCTCCAGTATGAACTGCTAGTGGTATAGGACACTGGAAGAGATTGATTAAAATACCGGGTGGTACTGATTGCTACTATTGTATAAACAACATGACTTGCCTGATACTTATATTTAATTGTTTAGTTGTACTTGTTACTGTTCCTGCTCATCTATTCGCTATCATGCGCCATGTATGCATTGTTACTTTACCTGTTTTATGCTACACTTTCTGAGGTGGCATACTGCTCATGTACATGTATACTTTGCATTGCTTATATTCTGTTTTGCATTGTCTATCTGCTCACTATGCACAACACAGTATTGTGGTTATATTGCATATACCCACCTACATATTCATATTGCTTATGCCCACCTGCATGTTCACTTCTATTACGTCACCACTAGACAACATTATTTATGATATAAACTGGATACGACCATAGACCTGACCTGATGATAACCGGCTAAGTAGTGATTGTATTAAAAGATGACCTACTTATATATTTTTACTGCTTACATGATTATATATTTCTACTGCTTATGATATACTTATTATATGGTATCACTAGACAACATCATGTATTATATATTAGTATCGTGCTTGTAATACTATTGTATATATTACTACCTCCTTCATTTTACCACTCACTAGGTCGCTTTCTGACGACCTTGGGTTTGCGTACCCAGGTTGGAGATTCGAGTCACCGTATTCTCAGATAGGGCCTTGGAGTCACATAGGAGATTCCTCATCGAGACGATTTATAGGTATCTTAGTGATTTATTTCTGTTATCTTATTTGTCCCAGTTTTTCCTCTCTGTTATGATCACTCACCTTTTTCTGCGGGTATTCTTGTACTTATTTCCGGCTGGAACCCTTATAACGATGGAGGTGCTTCCCTGTACTGAGGCTTAACGTACGCGTGAGGTTGTTTCCACCTCGCGTATGTACGTCGCCATAACGTCCCCGTACCTGCGGGATCGGGGCGTTACAATAACAACGTTTTTGTGAGTGCCAACGATACTTCATGAAGATGCTCTCCTCCTCAAGATCCGTATCACTTCATTCTTGCTCGGCTTGATGATATAATATGAATGGGGACTGAGCTCGATCCTATGACTTATGCGTTGAACGCCTCCGAAGTAAGGTAGAACATGCAAGGGTTCCAGGCAAGTCATCAACCAAACTAGGTAAGTAATTCCTTAATCTTCTTTCTTTTCTTTTATTTTTAGTTTAGATCACCAACACGATTTCTTTCACCACATCTTCCAAATCCTTTTTCATTCTTTTTCAATTTATTTGTACATAGTCATTTTCTGATTTTCTCCACCTTCTCATTCTACCGTTTTCTTTCTAAGTTTAACCTATAACTCTTTTTCATTTTCATAACTTAAAACAAAGAAGAACCTTCGTTTTTCTTCACAAAGATTTCAATAAAAAACCTTGAATGCTTCTATCGCAAACCCTCCTTGTGGATCACGACCCGCATAACCACTATCTATCGCGGTAAGAATTGAGCACTTGCACATGTTTATTCTTAAGTTCTGAAATATTGTATTTTGTGTGCAGGTTTAAGCTTCAATCAAATTTTTGACTTAGGTTTTTCTTTTTAATAAAAATAAAAATAAAAATAAAAATAAAAAATTAACATTTTCTTTACTTTTAAAAACTTTTTGAAAATAGAAACAATATTTTGACATATTTTTTGTAAGAAATTAAGTCAATTTTAAGGAATAGGAAAATCAAAATTAGGATTTCTTATAGTTGGTCAAAATAAGATTATTTGTTTGATTTTTAGGGTTAGGAAGAAAATTTGTCAAAGTAATTTAGTCTTGATCTTTACCTTGATGAAATATGCACACTTCATACACTTACACACTTAGGGTTCAAAAACAAAGATTCTTATGCCTTATATATAAAAAAAAAAATATGAACGAATTTAATTATTGATTAGCTGGGTACTTTGGCCTAAGCAAGCCTTAGTATTTATGTGAAAGATGATTAGATAAGTTTAAGAAAAAATATATAAAATCGTCTGATTAAGCTGAGTATTTGTGCCTAATAAAGCATAAGTATTCACGCCTAAAAGGGGTCCATATAATAAAATTCTTAGTTTTGTGGCCTTATTTGCTCGAGTCCTTAAGTCCTTGGGGCGTTTTCTCACCCGGTGCCCTAAGACCGTTTGGTTTGGGAGTCATCGATTAAAGGCTCGTTACATGGGCAGATTAGAAGCCTAATAGAACTAAGGAATAATACCACAAAATATATATATATAAATAAATAAGGCATAAGAGTTAGAGTTAATGAACCCTTAGTCAAAATTTTCACGATCATAAGGTGCATATGACTTAGGGTAAAGTAATAGAGTAGATGAGAAGTACAATTTGACTCCTTACTTTGATTGATAACAAATTTTTGAATAGAGACTAAGTTTAGGAATGAAAAATTCAGTTTTCCTATAACTTATAGATTACTTAAATCTTACAATTATATTTCAAATATTTTTCTCTTTCAAAATGCTTTTCGAAAATACTAACTCTTTGTTTCTCTTTCTTTGTGGATTTTATGGGTGTAATTCACTAAAAACCCTCACGAGACAAAACTCGTCCTCTAGGGGAAACCTAGAGGTTTAATGGCTTGTTGCACATGCTCAGTGCAATCGCGTGACCTGCGAAAGTGGTCTAATAATCCTCAATATAGTTTAGTTGTTTTGCTCGAGGACGAGCAAAAGATAGGTATGGGGGTGTGATTGGTCACTAATGTTGCACATTTAGTATCATATTTTCATACTTATTATAAAATAAAATCTGCATTGTCCTAATTAAATGTTTAATTTATTTGCAGGCCCATTCCTTAAGGAGATGAAGAGAAATGAGCCCAAAAGCCCACCAAAATTCTGAATTAAATCAGAATTAATTCGAACTCAGTGAATCAGGGCAAAATCAAGAGGTTAAAAACCGGTTGAGAAGAATCCTCTCAGAATCGATCGGTTGAAGCAAAGATCAACGGCCATTTCTTCAAAATCTCGGACCTAAACTACAAATCCAACCCAAGATAAAGACAGAACGAGATGCCGGGAAGACCCACTAACAGGGTGTGGCCACCTGGCCACACCCTGGTCGCGGAAACGCGGCCAAGGCCGCGTTTCCGCGGCATGGTTAGAGAATTAGGGGGAGCGTTTGCTCCCCCTATCTTCATACGCTCTTGTAGGTGGGGTTTTACCTATAAACACTGGGATTTTCAGAGCCTCAGGGGGAGGACCATGCATAGATAGGATTAGTCCAGTTTTCATTCTTTGTAGTTTAGGTTTTTCTTTTCTTTTTATGTAATTGTAATTTGTATGTAAGCTTAGGTTAGATTGAGATTCATGTAAGTAAGAGAGAGAGGCTTATGTTGAGAGTGACACTGATGTACCCTCCTCCTTTCTTCCATCGTTTCTGCAAGCAATAAAGGTAAATACTTTTTTATGTTCGTCTCTTTACTTTTGTTTCCTTTTGTTTTCTTCTTTCTCTTTCTACTTTATCTCTTTTGGTTTTGTTGAGCATGCAAGTGAATCCAGAAGCATAAGTATAACAACGTTTTTGTGAGTGCCAACGATACTTCATGAAGATGTTCTCCTCCTCAAGATCCGTATCACTTTATTCTTACTCGGCTTGATGATATAATGCGAACGGGGACTGAGCTCGATCCTATGACTTATGCGTTGAACGCCTCCGAAGCAAGGTAGAACATGCAAGGGTTCCAGGTAAGTCATCAACCAAACTAGGTGAGTAATTCCTTAATCTTCTTTCTTTTCTTTTATTTTTAGTTTAGATCACCAACACGATTTCTTTCACCACATCTTCCAAATCCTTTTTCATTATTTTTCAATTTATTTGTACATAGTCATTTTCTGATTTTCTTCACCTTCTCATTCTACCGTTTTCTTTCTAATTTTAACCTATAACTCTTTTTCATTTTCATAACTTAAAACAAAGAAGAACCTTCGTTTTTCTTCACAAAGATTTCAATAAAAACCTTGAACGCTTCTACCGCAAACCCTCCTTGTGGATCATGACCGGCATAGCCACTTGCTATCGCGGTAAGAATTGAGCACTTGCACATGTTTATTCTTAAGTTCTGAAATACTGTATTTTGTGTGCAGGTTTAAGCTTCAATCACTTGCTAACTAATAGAGCTGGTGCTCCTCAGGGTGAGGTACTAGGCCTGATTAACCCCTTCTCTAAATAATCCTTCAATTTCTCCTTTAATATTGCTAATTCTATTGGTGCCATTCGATAAGGTGCTTTAAAGATAGGGATGTCCCTGGAATGATGTCAATAGTAAATCCCAAAACTCTATCTGGTGGAAGTCCTGAGATTTCTTCAAACACATCTGGATATTCACCCCACACTGGTACTCCATTCTTATTGGCTTCTATGATAACATAATCTATTTGCTTCATCTTTTTGGAAGATTCACAGTCTCCAAGAAACTGAAATTCGGGTTGATGTGGGATCTTAAAGATCACTTTTCTATATCTGCAATCAATCACCGCATGATATTTACTAAATAAAGTCATGCCTATAATCACATTATATCCTCATGTATCTAGGATAAGCATATCAGCTTCTAGTTTTCTACCACATAGTTCGACTGGCCATGCTGGCCAAAATTTGTTAGTCGTAATCACTTTGTTCCCTGTACTAATGTCCGAATAGTTGTTCATATATATAAGGGTATAACATGCAAAGTGGTAAAGCTACCAGACATAAAGCAGTGTGATGCACCAGAATCAAAGAGTGTAAAAACTGGAATTGAGTGCACCAATATTGTACCTGTTACTACTTTCCCAGAGACTTTAGTTTCTTCAACCGTCAAATTGTATGCTTGGCCCTTTCCACGACCAACTCCAAGTTTTGGCCCGCCTTGGGTGGGTCGCTGGTTAAATGGTGACTCTCTTTTGTTGACTGGCCCAAAGTTCCTTTGCATGTTTGATGCTGGGAGTGCTAAGGAAACTGGTCTTGCTGGAAGTGCTTGCGAAATTGCTCGAGAATTGCTTGATAAGGAAGTGTTGCTGGTGGTGCTCAAATTGGAATAGCAGAAGGTGTTTGGGTCGTACTTCCAATTCTCCTGAATAGACATTCATTTAGAGAATGATTACTAGATCCACACGCTAGAAATAGCCCATTAGCCAGTTTACAATTGTTCTTGGCATGTCCAGGCTTCTGGTAATACCCGCATATTATCTTTTGTGTGAGATGATACATTTGTTTAGGTAAGGGGCACCGGTAGACCTTATTGGTAGCCTCTTCTTGAAGCCTTTAGGAAGGGCTTCTTCATCATTTGTCCCGTCACCTGACTCTTATCTTTCTTTATTAATCCTTTTTCTATATCCCGGGCAATAGTCAAAACCTAGGCATAAGTTTTTAACTGATGGGGAATTAAAAACATATGTATCTCTATCCTCAATCCTTGTTGGAATCTCTCAGCCAATTCTCCTCCTCAGTCACCATATATGGTGCAAACCTGCTATGACTTAAAAAGTTTGCAGCATATTCATCCACAGTTCTATTTCATCATTGTAGTCTGATAAACTGCTCTTCCATGTCCTTCTGAGCTATTTTGGGAAAGAATCGTTCACAAAAACTTTTAGAGAATTAGGCCCAGGAAATAGGTTTTTCCAGTCTTGCTTCCTTCGCCAGCCACCAAGTTCTGGCTACATCTTTTAATTGAATCTTTGCTAATTCCACTTGATTGTCCTCAGGAATGCGAGCCGCCGTCAGCAAGTTTGTGGTATCAATCAGTCAGTGCTCCGCATCCAATGGTTTCTCTTTCCACGGGAATATGGAAGGTTGCAACCTCCTAAAGTCATATACATTGCCCAGTTTTTGCTCTCGGGGTGCTGTTACCAGACCTTGTCGCAACAGCTCTATCAGCTACTGTTGGGTTTTTATTATTCCTTGTAATACCAGTAACAGATCAATGTTGTCCCCACTAGATTCATTTCGAGAAGTGCCATGACCATCCCTAGACGAAATAGGACCATTCCTAGTTCCCCTTCTCTCCATAACCAAGATGTTTTATGGATACTGGAAACAAAAGATGGACGGGTTCAGGATTTGAGAAAAGAATATCAAGAAGGATCAAGACAATCAAAATAACTATATACTTGTATTTGGAATGTATACTCATAACTCTGGCATCCCAGTTACAAGGTAAGTTTACCTTTGTCAACTAGTTGTGTTGAAGGCAGTAGAACCTGGCTCTGATACCAACTTGTAATGCCCCGCCCCACTGGGTACGGAAACGCTATTGCAACGCATATACACAGAGTATAATACTCGTATATATACATGGTAAGCATCAACACAGTACAGTATTCAGAGTACGAAAACATGGTGATTTATACATTCCAACATTATAGTACAAGCACATAGTTATTACACAGTGTTTACATCAGGATACAAAAATTTGTTCATGATCCTGGTAGCAGAAAAGATGAATGTACAAGTAGAACAAAAGATCAGAAGGATGCTCATGAGCTGCAACTGAAAATCTCGCGAGCTGGCTGGGTCAACACTGAATGGGAGAACTACTGAAGAGCCGCCTGCTCTTTCAGATAAGTTTGATCTCCTAGGGTAGGATCCTTCTCGATCCAAATTCTAGAATTTAGACATACAGGTCCAGGGTTGTCAGAATGCAACCCAATGAGTATATAAAAGAAAGCCAAGTGGGCTGAATCAAATATAATTACTAAAATATGATGAATAAACAAACAATACGCAGCTATCAAACAAACAATATGCAACCATCATAATTATCTAAGTATGAATGAAATATTAATTGATTCTGTATTTGTACATATAGGCAAAACTAATTATATTTACTTAATTGTCGGATTCATAGGATCAGTACATTGAGGGAATAATCTAAACAAGAAAATCCTTATCTATATACCATAAATCCTACTTCACCAACAATTTGGTATATACAATTAGAGTTGATAAGAGTTGATAGTGTTGTCATGTCATATTTGTGGAGTCATGATCAATTCCGGAGTCAAGTTAGTAGTGTGTTTATTATTATTATTTTTATTAGGACTTGTCTTACTTGGATGTCTAGGTATGTGCCCTAGCATTCCAGTTCACATACATCCACATAGGAGTAGTGCAAGGTTGGTTATTAAAAACTGACGGAAAATCAAACGTATCAGGTTCATAATAGGTCCCGTGCATACTCAGGACAACGGCCTTAGGACATCCGATGCTGGACTCTGGAACCGGCCGCTAAGCCGTAAGGGTCTTATTTGTTTTCCCTGAAGTCAGGAGTGGATCAGGATAGGGGTACCAGTTCACCCCAACCGGTCCCCTATGACCTCAGGTGGATCCGAAACAATAGTTGTGCAACATAGAGCCATTATGAAGACGTATATATTGATGTCATCAGTTTCTCCCGCCCCCGTATAAGTTGTGCCTTTATTATAAATTCTTCAAGATTTTTTCCAGTTGGGCTTAACGATACTGATTTATGGGGAAAACAGCAACAGTAGTATCAATATATCCTTGTCTGGTGATTCAGTGATACAATATTCAGTAATTAGGAGTTCAGTAATGTCCCCATGAAAGCAATATCTATGAGTCTTGTATTTTAATCTATTCAGGATTCACTATACCGAATCTAATATACAGTCAGATGTAAATGATATTGTCTAGTCAAGTCAATAACGTATTAGTATTTAAGGTCAGTATCAGTAACAATATCCATAGTAGTGTCATGTGTTATATAGAATGCAAAACATATAAGGAGCGCACAAACAAGCTGTGCAAGCAGTACTGGAGGCACAGACAGCGAACAGTATTGAATCACTAAAACGATCGGGGGAGCTATAGGAATAACTCGGCTTAAACTGCGAGTCTGAAATCCGGCAGCATTCCGCCAAGGCGAGTTTAGTATTAAAGCATTGAGCGCTGAGTATGCCAACCAGGCGAAGCCAAGAGATAGCAAACGGTCTAAGCGCACCCCCTTTTGGGAAATAGGTTATAAAAGACCATAGGTCTAATATGGCTTGAAGGCCAACTGAATACCTGCATAAAATGACGTTAATACACACAAGCATATAAATAACAATCAACGGTGCTGGGCGCCAAAAGAGAGACTATAATGTCTAAGCGCACTCTCTTTCGGGAAGTGGGTATAAGAGAGACCAGAAGGTCTGATAGGGCCAGAAGGTCAAGTAAATACCTGCAAAAATGTTAGTACTAAAATATACAAAAATACAGATAATTACTAAAAATGCATATTTTTAGAAAAATACAGAAAATTCCTAAAAATACACAAGAAATTCCTAGAAATATCCAGAAAATTCCTAAATACTCAAAAAATTTCTAAAAATACACAGATAATTTCTAAATACACAGAAAATTCATAAAAATATACAGTTAAATTCTAAAATGCAGGAAAACCCTAATAATAACCAGATAATTTTAAAAATTATAGAAAATTCTTAAAAATATACAGGGACATTTATACAAGTCTAAATACCACAATTATCACAAACAATGCCCAGAATATTTATATAAATATTTCTATAGCTATTTTTATGGGGGGAAGATACTCGCCTAAATCGGGGAAGTACCCGATACCACGTGCACACACGCACGTGTGAGGAATGGTGTGCTATCCTTAGGGCTATCTGAACCCTAGAGAGAAAGAGGGGGTGGTAAAGAGAGGTTCTAGAGAGAGATAGTTAAGAAAAGACTATTTTTAGAGAGAGAAAGTGGTGTAGAGAGAAAGGGAAGGTTTTTGGAGATGTGGGTGGTGTAGTAGGGTGGGGGAGATGATGGAGTGGAGGAGGGCTGGCACCCTAGTGTAGGGGGGAGAGAGAGAAATCTAGAGAGAAGGGGAAAAGGAGGAGAGAGTGTGGTTTTTTAGGGTTTTAGAGAGAGAAAAAAGAGTTTGGGCTTTTGGATGGTGGAGAATGGTGGAAGAGAGGGTGGTGAATGGTGGTGGAGCTGACAGCCTTGAGGAGGAGGAGTTAAAGAGAGAAAGTAGAGAGAGTAGAAAGAGGAGAGAGAAAGTGAGCTTTTAGGAGTTTTGGGGGGATAAAAAAGGTAGGGAAATATGGAACGTGAGGTTAAGCTAGGGGAGGAGGAAGGGGTGTTATGGTGGTGGTGGTGGTGGAGGTGGTGATGGTAGTATGGTGGTGGAGGAATTTTTTTGGAGTGAGAAGTGTTATTTTTAGAGAAAGGAAAGAAAATAGAGGAGGAGAGGAGGTGGCTGGCCATGCCTTAGGGAGATGAGGAAGAGTGGAAAGGAAGGGGGCTTGTGGCGGAAGCCAAAGCCTTGGCTTCCTAAAGAAGCCAAGGAAATCTCTAGATGAATGGAGAGAAAAAGAAAAGAAAAGAAATGAAAATGAAAATATTGGATTGTTGGGGGTTATGTGCAAATGTCTCTTAAGAAAATAATAATAATATTATATAAAAATAAAATGAAGAAAATTTGAAAAAGAAATGAATTTAGAAAAAAGAAAAGAAAAATAGAAGGTGAGAAAAAATATTTAATTAAATAATTTTTAAAAAAAGTTTCGAAATTCTAGGGTAGAGTCCACACCTATTCTAGAGTCTTGTATAAAAATTTCAGGTTAAATGGAAAAGAATACATACATAAAATGACGTATACAAGTTCAAGTGCCAAAAATCGTAAAAGGATACGTATTCTGGAATCAGGATATTACACCAACCATACATAACTTTAAGAGCAATGTCAGGTGTCTGTCATGGTCTACATGTATAACATGTGAGCACACATCAATATGTAGTGCATGATGCCAGATTTATTATTATCAATTACGTTAGCGGCACTTATTGCCACATGCAGTAAACGCATCTCATATTATGCATACTACACGTGTCAATTGGGGTCTTATGTTATTAAAATTGATCGGTTGGAAACATTGTCCATACTTTTGGTGGGTCCTGTCATACCTGGGACACGGCCTAGACTCTTGGCACTGAACCAGGCCCTACCGCTAGGTAGTCAGGTAACATATATAACATGTATAGCAGGAACAAGAACATGACGGGGTGCCAGTCACCCCCATAGAAACCCTGTAGTGGAACTCTCTTTCAGCTGTGCAACCTATATCTTAGGTCCACCTAAAATATAGATGTTGTCTTCTCCATTAATTTCTCCAATCTCGGTATAAGTTGTTTAATGATCATGTTATTTAGATTATCAAGATTAATCAATATGCATGTTACCTAAATCACTAGATAGTTCGATGATAGCAATGGTAACAATATCAATAATATAGTCAGGATATTGATAATACATGATGTCAGTGCAGGATGATGTTGTTACCGTATAAAAATATTTCCTAGTGATTTTAGTAACATAGACAGTGTAATTACCAGGTAGATGTCATGTACCATAAGTCAAGTTCTTCAAGTAAAATCATGATTTTCGGGATCAATAAAGATATGCAGACACAAACAGAATAGTCCACGCAAATTATCCAAACACTATAATTTCTTTTGAGCTTAAATCATTTTATCTAAAACATGTAAAGTAATCATATACGGACATAAACAAACATTTTCGGCCGATATATTATTATGGAAATTAATTCATAACTATTTGCATATTTCTAAAATATTTTACATGCTAGAAAAATCTAAATAGGCAACGGAGTAAGTAATTATTAGATAAACATCTAAATTAAATAACAATAAAATGCAGTGTAAAATAAACACACTGATATATTCGTTCAGGTATTTTATAATTTGCATAATTTATTTGAAGAATAATACTTGTTTTAGATGTGTTAATAAAATGATTTTGTTAAACATGATGAAAATAATTTATTTAAAAAAAAACTTTTACTATAACATGAGAATTTAAAATATGACTTTTCAGTAATTTTCACCATTTATAATTATGTTTAAACATCTTTTCTAAAGAGCAGTTATTTAACTGTTTCAAATGATTTAATTTTCTGAAATTAGAAATTCATTTAAATATACATATATACATACATATATATAACATATATATATACATATATATACATATATATACATATATATATACATATACTAATATATATATATATATATATATATATATATATATATATATATATACATATATATATAATATATATATATATATATATATACACATATATATACACACACACACACACACACCACACACACACACACACACATATATATATATATATATATATATATATATCCACACAATCAGATGCAGGCATAACTAATAGTCCAAAGCATAATATTTTCACATCACTAAATTATGAAAATTTATAGTTTTGCTAACATCCGAATTTATTAAGCAATTTAAATTGTCGAACATTACAGAAGTGATCAAAATCATTTCAATAAACAATGAAAAGATTTTTAAAAGATAAAAAACACTAGCTAAGCAATTCATTATATGTTTAATACATGTGTACGTTAACAGTAATTAACGGGTGTGAATCATAATTAACATGCATGAATCATGATTTAAAAGTAACATATATTAAAAGAGAAATGGGTCAAAACACTTACATGAAATGACGTGAATTTGGGTCCGAATCACTATCGGGTCTATACTGCACGAACTGGTTCGGATCTTCAAATCGCCTCGCGTGTCGGGTCCACTGTAAATATGACTCTGGGCCTGCAACTGAAGCCTAATCTGGGTCTAGACTGCATAACGAGTCTGGGAAGCAAGTCCGGTTCAGATCTACGTAACTTAGAGAGTGAGAGGAAGATAGAGATAAATAGAGAAACACCTAGACAAACAGTACACACACAACACATACACATAAATTCACAATGCTTCACATACTCAAACATATACACACCCATACACACGTACACACACATTCACAGAGAGAGAGAGATGCTCAGAGAGAGTGAGGAAGAGTGATGGTGGCAGTTGCAGGTGATGGAGCTCGCACGAAGGCAGGGGAGATCATGCTGCGGGTGCTTGAGCTTGAGGGTAAGGGAGATGGTAGTGCTGACGTGCGTTGGAGGGCTCACAGCGGTGATGGTGGTGCTCGCCAAGGGTGCAGTTGGTGAGAGAGAGAGAGAGATGGAGGAGGAAATGGTAATGGATTGGTGCAGTCGGCGGACTTAGAGGAGGACGAGGCTCGGGTGCTTGGCTGAGCATGAAGGAGATGAAGAAGATGGGTTGCAGCGGCTATGTTTGGGAAGAGAAGAAGATAATTAGATGGAGATTAGGGTTATGATTAGGGTTAGGGAGAGATAATATAGGAAAAGTGATTTGGGCTATGGGTTTTGGGTTTGGGTTGTGGCTAATGGGCTTTGGGTTTAAATAAAAACTAAATAAAGAGAATAATATGTGGGAAGTGAAAATGGGCTTGGTTTGGATTAGAACATGAAATAATAATACTAATAATATTAATAATAATAACAATAATAGTAACAATAATAATAACACCAACAATAATAATAATAATCAATAAGTACACATTAATAATGACTTAAAATAATTAATAATACATAGAAATTCATAACAATTAGTTATGATAACCCACATGAAATAATAATAATTTTCTTAAGATAAATCATATATACATATTAAAATACTATTATACATATTAGAAGGTATGGGTATTACGCTCTTCCCCTACTTCCTCTCTTTCTCTCCCCCTCTCTTCTCTTTCTTTTTTCCTTCCTTTCTTTCTCTTCTCCCCTTCTCCTCCTGGCCCCGTGCTCCACCACCGCGACCAGCCATCGCATCATCCCTCCCGACCTCCTCCCTCTCTCTGCACTGCTGTAACACCCTGATCCCTTAGCACAGGGACGTTATGGCGATGTACATACGCAGAGCAGAGATATCCTCACGTACGTACGTTAAGCCTCAGTACAGGAAATAACCTCTATATATACATGAGTTCCAGCATGAAATAAGTACAAGAATACCTGCAGAAAGAAGTTAGTGATCATAACAGATAGGAAAAACAGGGATAAATAAGATAATAAAAACAAATCACAAAGATACTTATGAATGGTCTCGAGGACGAGTCTCCTATGTGAATCCAATGGACTATCTGACAATACGATAACTCAGATCTCCAACCTGGGCACGCAAACCTAGGGTCGTCAGAAAGCGACCTAGTGAATGATAAAATGAAGGAGGTAGTAATATGTATTATAGTAATACAAGCACGATAATAATATATAATACATATTTATGTAATAGTGATATCATATAATAGAAATTTAATAATCTGTAGAAATATAACAATGTCATATTTTAATACCATCACCAATTAGCATGTTATCATTGGGTCATGTCTACAGTAGTCTCATGTTTGTATATAATAAACACTGTTGACGTGATGCATGTGAACATGTAGATGAAGTATGCAACCATTCTATAGTGATGTGAGTATACGGGAATAGTGTCTATAGGATATACAGGAACTAAAGGCATGCAATGCAAGGTATACGTGTACATGAAGAGTGTGTCACCACATGAAGTGTATCAAGTATCAGGTAATGTTGCAAAGTCTACAGGTAGCATGATAGTGGATAAAATATCAGGAATAGTAACAGGTACAACTACACAATAGTATACATGTATCAGGCAAGTCATGTTATTTATACAATAATAACAATCAGTACCACCTGGTATTTTAATCAACCTCTTCCTGTGTCCCATACTACTGGCAATTCATACTGGAGCCCGCACTCCAGTCGAACCCATTCGGACATGACATACGGGTACCATTATCCAAACGAGAGAGTGATCAAATAACAAGTGTTCCCGATGTCACTATTGTTTATATCGTTTTAATATGTTAACTTAAACTCAATGGTCGAGGAGCTCTAGTCAGGTGGGTGTATCCCATGCATACCCGGTACAACGACCTTAAACAAACCCCTGGCTACTGAGACCAGGGCTACCCACTAGGGTGGGAGCAAGAAACAATACAATACAAATGGTAGCCAGCCCTACCACGTCCCCGGCAGTGGGACTAACAATGGATCCAGACATCCACCCGACAAGACCTAGTCAACCGTCAAGTCTCCCCCATCCCCAAGTTATATTCATTAGATTTGAACTACACAGTATATCAAGTACTAGAACAGTACATGTTACAAGTAATACGATAATAGGACATGAGTTTTATTGATATCATGATACAAGATAACGAGAAACGATATACAAGAGATGTAGGATTTTAGAGATGGCCCCCGTGGCTGAGATCCACGTGGCACTTAGTTCCACACATCGCGTATCAGCAACACTCATGTTCAGTAACGAGAATATCAATATCAGAACGGGAAATAATCATGTAACGAGAATACAGGACGGATTACTCATGCAACAATAATTCATGTTCCATAAACAGTGTTCAACAGAACGGGAATACAAGAATATCCATGAGCAGTAATATAAGCCATGATCCATGTAACAGGAATACATAGACGATCAATGCATATAGACCGGTGTGTCTATATAACAATAGTGTACGAACATGAAGTAACTGTGCACAGAGTATCCATGTAGCGGTATCCAGTATAATAGCGTCTCAGTATATCAGTGGTTCACGAACATGCAGTAATAATGTCATGAATCTCAGTATCTATGTAAGAGTGAGGCATGTACATGGAACATCATGAAATAACGGTATCTAGTGCGTTCAGTGCATTAGAATGTCTGTGGGACGGTGATACTAGCACATGAAATATCAATGTCGCGTATCCATGGAACAGTGATCATGAACATGAAATGATAGTGTCCTGTGTAGTGTATCAGAGGTTGACATGCAATACTGTGTCGAGTGTATCGGTGGGTCTGTAATGGTGACAGTGTCATATTGACAATATACACGTAGCAGTAACGAAGTGACAATGTCCAGTGATGTGATAGATGTAACTAAACCATGTGGAATAGATATAATTATCTATTACTTATATTTTATAGACTTCTTTATAATCAAGTATATTTTAATTACCATTTATAGTGATTTACCATATCTATGATTTATTAACTAAAGCAATCATTCAATTTAACATGAATAAATATAATTTATAAAATGAAAACACTCACAAACTAGCCATGAAAAGGTATCTCTCTTTCCCACGATCGCAACGGTTTCAGAATCGTCCAAATTGGAGTCTGGGTGCTCCAGATATCGCCCGAACGCTTTATTGGGTTTTGGATGCGGGTATGGGTGGCAAACGGGTCGGGTTTAGATCCAAACTCAAACCCAAAACTTAAGTGATTGGGTTAATGGGTTTATGGGTTGCAAATCCAACCCAATAGGGTTAATGGGTTCGGGTTTCCACCCGAACCCATCAAAATACAACAGCAGCGGCAGTAGCAACTGCTGTTGCCGCGCTCTTGTGTCTGGCCGGCGGCATATCTCGCCGGCGGCGGGTCTCCCCCACCAGCGGGAAGAGAGAGAGAGAAACGAAGAGATGGAGAGAGAAGAAGAACTAGAAAGAGAAAAGAAGAGAAAATAAAAGAAAAGAAAAGAAGAAGAAGAGGAAAAGAAGAAAAAGAAGAAGAAGAAGAGGAAGGAAAGAGGAAGAAGGAGAGGGGAAGGGTGGCGCGGTGGCACGCGGCAGCGACCGCGTTGACCCCCGGCCGGCCGCGGCGCTAGCCTGGCTGGCGACCTGCACACACAGATAGAGAGAGAGAGTGATGGAGAGAGAGACAGTGAGAGAGAAGAAAGAGAGGAAGAGAGAGAAGGAGAAATTGAGAGAGAGCGCGCAGGAGAGATTTTTAAGGGGGAAAGAGAGAGAAGGCGGTGGGGTTTTGGGTTCATTTGACTGAAAAGGGAGGTGGGGGAAGAAGGTTGTGGAAAAAGAAAGAGAAGGGAGAAAGAAATCAATTAAAGATTAATTAACTAATATTATTTTAATAGTTAAAATTTGACTAGTTCCAAACGGGTCCCAAAAATTACATAAAATATAGAATATTAACCTGAGACATAATATAAAAACAGTTTGAAGAAATTCAGTCTGATTTACAACTTAAAAATCTTAGAAGGTTTCGCCAGTATTGGGCGACACCGGTTTGGCTAGATTTTTGATAAATTTAGAAAAATCTTAAAAAATATCCTAACGTAAAAATACGATTCTAAGATACAAGGTAAAAGCAGAGTCCCAAAATTCTACTCTGTTTGTGAAATAAAAATCATAGAGCCGATTATCGGTATCGGTCGACACCGACTACGGAGATTTTTGAAAATAATCCAAAAAATTTCAGAAAATTCTGAAAAATCTAAAATATTGAAAAATAATATCTGAAATTGAAATCAACTCAATTAGACTACTAGAAAGGTCAAATCAACTTTGTACGCCGTATCGAGTACTGATACTGTGATACGTACATCAGGGATCAGGGGGTTACATTTCTCCCCACCTTACAAAAAATTTCGTCCTCGAAATTTCAATTCAGGCAGGAGAAAAATATTTATAGTCATGAGCCTGAATGTTACAGGCCCACGACGCTTCCGCTGTGCCACTCTGATATCTATAATGAACTCTGGATGGAAACATAGTGTGGTGAACTAAAGCTAACGGATTGGAAGTAATAGGATGAGGAGAAAGCGAGAAGGAACTCAGATATTCTAGTTAACAACTGTAAGTAAGGAATAGAACAGAGAATGAATTGTCAATAACATGGTATTCTTGTACTCGTCACTGGAATCCCCAAATTCAGATATAGATGAGTTTGAATCTGAATCTGATTGTATTGTTGGTAAGAGCCCGAGTATTGACCCAGGTGGTTACCCACACCAAGTGTGAACCTAAGCTCTGATACCACTATGTAACGCCCCGATCCCGCAGGTACGGGGACGTTATGGCGACGTACCTACGCAGGCGGAGATACCCTCACGTACGTACGTTAAGCCTCAGTACAAGAAATAACCTCAATATATACATGAGTTCCAGCATGAAATATGTACAAGAATACCTGCAGAGGTTAGTGATCATAATAGATAGGAAAAATAGGGATAAATAAGATAACAGAAACAAATACAAAGATCCTATGATTGGTCTTGAGGACGAGTCTCCTATGTGAATCCAATAGACTATCTGACAATACGATAACTTGGATCTCCAACCTGGGCACGCAAACCCAGGGTCGTCAGAAAGCGACCTAGTGAGTGGTAAAATGAAGGAGGCAGTAATATGTACTATAGTAATACAAGCACAATAATAATATATAATACATGTTTATGTAATAGTGATATCATATAATAAAATTTAATAATCTATAGAAATATAACAATGTCATATTTTAATACCATCACCAATTAGCATGTTATCATTGGGTCATGTCTACAGTAGTCTCATGTTTGTATATAATAAACACTGTTGACGTGATGCATGTGAACATGTAGATGAAGTATGCAACCATTCTATAGTGATGTGAGTATACGGGAATAGTGTCTATAGGATATACAGGAACTAAAGGCATGCAATGCAAGGTATACGCATACATGAAGAGTGTGTCACCACATGAAGTGTATCAAGTACCAGGTAATGTAGCAAAGTCTACAGGTAGCATGATAGTGGATAAAATATCAGGAATAGTAACAGGTACAACTACACAATAATATACATGTATCAGGCAAGTCATGTTATTTATACAATAATAACAATCAGTACCACCTGGTATTTTAATCAACCTCTTCCAGTGTCCCATACCACTAGCAGTTCATACTGGAGCCCGCACTCCAGTCGAACCCATCCGGACATGGCATATGGTACCATTATCCAAACGAGAGAGTGATCAAATAACAAGTGTTCCCGACATCACTATTGTTTATATCATATTATTATGTTAACTGAAAACCCAATGGTCGAGGAGCTCTAGTCAGGTGGGTGTATCCCGTGCATACCCGGGACAACGGCCTTAAACAAACCCCTGATTGCTGAGACTAGGGCTACCCGCTAGGGCAGGAGCAAGAAACAATACAATACAAACGGTAGCCAGCCCTACCACGTGTCCTGCAGTGGAACTAACAATGGATCCAGACATCCACCCGACAAGACCTAGTCAACGGTCAAGTCTCCCCCATCCCCAAGTTATATTCATTAGATTTAAACTACACAGTATATCAAGTACTAGAACAGTACATGGTACAAGTAATATGATAATAGGACATGAGCTTTGTTGATATCATGATACAAGATAACGGGAAATGATATACAAGAGATGTGAGATTCTAGAGGTGGCCCCCGTGGCTGAGATTCACGTGGCACTTAGTTCCACACATCGCGTATCAACAACACTCATGTCCAGTAATGAGAATATCAATATCAGAACGGGAAATAATCATGTAAGGAGAATACAGGACGGATTACTCATGTAACAATAATTCATGTTCCATAAACAGTGTTCAATATAACGGGAATACAAGAATATCCATGAGCAGTAATATAAGCCATGATCCATGTAACAGGAATACATAGACGATCAATGCATATAGACCGGTGTGTCTATATAACAATAGTGTAAGAACATGAAGTAACTGTACACAGAGTATCTATGTAGCGGTATCCAGTGTAATAGCGTCTCAGTGTACCATTGGTTCACGAACATGCAGTAATTGTCATGAATCTCAGTATCTATGTAATAGTGAGGCATGTACATGGAACATCATGAAATAACGGTATCTAGTGCGTTCAGTGCATTAGAATGTCTGTGGGACGATGATACTAGCACATGAAATATCAGTGTCGCGTATCCATGGAACAGTGGTCATGAACATGAAATGATAGTGTCATGTGTAGTGTATCAGAGGTTGACATGCAATACTGTGTCGAGTGTATCGGTGGGTCTGTAATGGTGACAGTGTCATATGACAATATACACGTAGCAGTAACAAAATGACAATGTCCAGTGATGTGATAGATGTAACTAAACCATGTGGAATAGATATAATCATCTATTACTTATATTTTATAGCCTTCTCTATAATGAAGTATATTTTAATTACCATTTATAGTGATTTATCCATATCTACGATTTATTAACTAAAGCAATCACTCAATTTAACATGAATAAATATAATTTATAAAATGAAAACACTCACAAACTTGCCATGGAAAGGTATCTCTCTTTCCCATGATTGCAATGGTTCCAGAATCGTCCAAATAGGAGTTCGGGTGCTCCAGATATCGCCCGAACGCTTTATTGGGTTTTGGATGCGGGTATGGGTGGCAAACGGGTGGGTTTAGATCCAAACCCAAACCCAAAACTTAAGTGATTGGGTTGATGGGTTTATGGGTTGTAAATCCAACCCAATAGGGTTTATTGGGTTCGGGTTTCCACCCGAACCCATCAAAATATAGCAGCAGCGGCAGCAGCAACTGCTGCTGCCGCGCTCCTGTGTCTGGCTGGCGACATATCTCGCCGACGGCGGGTCTCCCCCGCTGGCGGGAAGAGAGAGAAACGAAGAGATGGAGAGAGAAGAAGAACTGGAAAGAGGAAAGAAGAGAAAAGAAAAGAAAAGAAAAGAAGAAGAAGAAGAGGAAAAGAAGAAAAAGAAGAAGAAGAAGAGGAAGGAAAGAGGAAGAAGGAGAGGGGAAGGGTGGCGCGGTGGCACGCGGCAGCGACCGCGGTGACCCCCGGTGGCTTGGCCGGCGACCTGCACACACAAATAGAGAGAGTGATGGAGAGAGAGACAATGAGAGAGAAGAAAGAGAGGAAGAGAGAGAGAAGGAGAAATTGAGAGAGAGAGAGAGAGAGCGCGGGAGAGACTTTTAAGGGGGAAAGAGAGAGAGAGAGAAGGCAATGGGGTTTTGGGTTCGTTTGACTGAAAAGGGTGGGGGGAGGAAGGTTGTAGAAAAAGAAAGAGAAGGGAGAAAGAAATCAATTAAAGATTAATTAACTAATATTATTTTAATAGGTTATATTTGACTAGTTCCGAACGGGTCCCAAAAATTACATAAAATACAAATATTAACCTGAGATATAATATGAAAACGGTTTAAAGAAATTCAGTCTTGTTTACAACTTAAAAATCCTAAAAGGTTTCGCCAGTATTGGGCGACACCGGTTTGGCCAGATTTTTGATAAATTCAGAAAAATCCCAAAAAATACTCTAACGTAGAGAATACGATTCTAAAATACAAGATGAAAGCAGAGTCCCAAAATTTTACTCCATTTGTGAAATAAAAATCGTAGAGCTGATTATCGGTATCGGTCGACACCAACTACGGAGATTTTCCAAAATAATCCAGAAAAATTTCAAAAAATTTTGAAAAATCTAAAATATTGAAAAATAATATCTGAAATTAAAATTAGCTCAATCAGACTATTAGAAAGGTCAAATCAACTTTGTACGCCGTATCGAGTACTCTGTGATACGTACATCAAGGATCAGGGGGCTACAACTGCTCTTCCTCTCTCATGTTCTCTATCTTTCTCACTCTCCCTCTCTTTATTTCTCTCTCCGCTCATCGTCGTTGACCGGCAGTCATCGCTGCGATCACGGTCATACCGCTGTGCAGCCACGCTCAGGCTGCTGCCACCTCCCTTGCTCCTCTCCCCTTAGTCTTTCTCTCTCTTTCTCTCTCGTTCTCTCTCTTTCCCCTATTATTAGATCCAAACCCGCACCTAAACCCGACATTGATTAATCTATAGTTCTACATTTTTATATCGTATTCCCTACTGATTTATGAATAAAATATCGGTCTAAACCGTATTTTGGTCTCTCTTGCAGATAATCAAGATAAGGAGGGCAAAAGGGTAATAAGAGCTTAATTAAACCCATTTTCGGGTAATTAAATCCGCATTTCTTGGAGGCCAAGTAAGGGAGCTTCTAGAAGATGCATTGAATCTAGACCCTTGCGCACGTCAGACGACTATCCGGGTGAAAATACCAAAATCCGGGTATACCAGGAAGGTCCTCGAAGCCAAGAGAAGGTCCTCGCCAAAATCAGGGACTTCGAAGCCAGGAGAAGGTCCTCGCCAAAACCAGGGACCTAAGTCCCTGGTTTTGCAGTGGAATCGCGGCATTTGCCGCGTTTTCGCGGCAATTTGGTAGGCACACGCATCAATTTTTGACGCATGGCCTCGTCTCACCTTCCAGAGTCTTCTTTTGCCTATAAAAATACCTGCAGAGGTCAGAAACGGAAGCAGATTTGGAGTTAGGCTAGGTTTTCTTTCTTTTAGTGTAGGATAGTATAGGTGTTCTTCTTCTTTTATTTTATATTTTCTTTTCTTTTTAGATCATATATTAGGGCAGGGAGATTCAAAGAGAGAAAGAGAGAGATTGATGTAATAGATGGTGACAATTTTATGTAAAGGTGTCTCATTTCTTCTCCATTCTAATCTTCTCCATCTTTTACTTGATGCTTGGCTAATTTCTTCTTCTCATGGAAATCTAACTATTAATCACTAACTATCTAACCACTTACTTGATAATCCACGTGAATCTAATAGCCTATATAAGGTCTTGCTCTTGCAAGAGCCATTGATGGCTCATGATGATGGATTCTAACATCTAATATTTCTAACACCTAACCCATTAACTTGCTAACTTGCAATGTCTTCTTTATTTCATGCTCACCTCTAACAAGTTTTGATGATTTAATAGTAACTTGCAACTTGTTGTGTGGTATGGATGTGTTGTTTGAATGTAAAAGAACAATCCTATGGGCCATACTCTGTATCGTCTCTTGAAGCCAAGGATTAGTGATGGCCAAGAATCCATGTGAGGCAACTATCACTAAGAGGTTAGCATGATTAGTGGAGCAATTAGTAGTTAGTAGCCATGAGTTTTCTTTTATCTTGTTTTAAAAACCAATTCCAAAATCTTTTATCATTTTTTCTATCGTTGTTTTTACCATCCTCTTAGTTAGCCTTTGTTTCATTTTCTTTTTATTTTCCAAATCACTTCTCCTTGTTTTCACATCGCCGATTCCATTGCCTTCTTACCTATCACTTCTGAATTTCTTTTTATTTTCTTTTTCTCATTCTTTAACAAAAAGACTTGTTCACATAACACGTGAATGAAAACTGTTAATGCTTCTATCGCCTCTCGTCCCTGTGGATTCCACCTGTTGAGCCAATGCTATAACTGAAGTATCGAGGGAACATTAGCACACATAATTTCATTGATTTCATAAAATACACATTTTAGAGTGCTCGTTCCAACCCGATCAAATTTTTGGTGTCGGCAGTTCAAAACCCTCTTTTTAAAAATGCCTGGCGGTCGACTGGAGCTAACGGCTACTTTACCAAGTGGCCTACGGTCAACCGGCCGATCGACCGACAGCTGTCCAGATTGACACCAACGGCTCTTTTTGAATCTGTTTTATTTTTTATAGGTTTCAACTGCTATTTCTTGTTTCCAAGTGGCTAAACTCACCCCTAATGACCTGGTAACACTTATAAATGGTATTTATCCTTTGCCTATAAATAAGGGTCATGGGTCTTTGGTTTTCCACAAGAAAAATATCCAAGTTTCAAGTGTTTTCAAGAGAAGAAGTGTTTCATTGCTTTTCATTTTCAAAGTTCTTTCTATTGAAAATTTTTTCAGTTAGTTTTTCAAGTCTTCTAAACGCTTACTACTAAAATTTTTCTCTCACTTTACTTCTTGAGTCAAAAATTATATTCCACTCTATAAGATGTTGTAAGAGAGTGTTTGTGGTCTTTCTAGATCACCAAGAGACTTGTATTCCTTTGAGTTGTGGTTCCTCTTGTATGAGGATAGTATTGTTGGAGTTGGGTACTCCAGTCTTGTGTAGACCAATTGTAATCCCTTGGGTGTACGGTTCCTGTGTGAAAGTTTCCTTTGTAGATTTAGTGAAAATCCTTCATAGTGGTGAAGGCAGGGACATACAGCAGTGGCTCGAACCTCGAAACAAATCCTCTTGTATTTGTGATTGATTTCCTTTTGCTCTTTGTTGTTTTACATTCTTATACTTGTGCTACTACTTGCCTTGTTTTCATTATTGCACTCAATTCATCTTCTTGCATTTTCGGTCTATACTCATATCAACAAGGAAGCAATTAAGCACCTCAACTCATAATCTAGACGAATCAAAGAGGAGAAGTTCAGAGCCCTTCACGGAGAATTCGGTTTCAATTTCTTATTTTGAGTGACCGCTTGCATCATATATCTTAACTTGTTTTTCAAAGTGCATTTGATTAGCATAACACCTATTCACCCCCTCTAGGTATTTTTCAATTGGTATCAGAGCTTTGGTCTCTAGGTTCTTGGCTTAACATCCTTGGAGAGATCCTTAATTGCTAATCATAATTTTCATATTTCATTCTCATACACTTCAGTAAAGATGGCCGAAGGTATTAAGACCCCACCCAAGTTTAATGGCCTTAACTTTCCCATATGAAAGGTTAAGATAACCGCGTTTTTGCAATTCTTAGAAAGCCGGGTTGCAAAGGCGGTGACTAACCTTTTAGCGCACCCCTTGGTGATGAGGACACTTGGTCCGATATTGCCACGAAAGAGTTTGACGCAAATGTTAGAGCACACTATGCCTTACTTCAAGCTCTTAATGATGATGACATTACTAGAGTCATACATTGCAAATCCGCATATGAGATTTGGACTCATCTTTTAGCCACTCACGAGCGAACATCATAAGTTAAGAGGGCTAAAGTTGACCTCTTACGTTCCCAATATGAAAACTTTATCATATAAGAAAATGAATCTATTGATGATATGGTTACTAAATTTGCAAAAATTACTAACAGGCTTGCTTCTTTAGGTGACATTGACAACGATCAAAAGGTGAGGAAGATCATTCTTGCTCTCCCTCCATCTTGGGAAGTCAAAGCTACAACCTTGAAGGAGCTCAACGACAAGGAGGAAATAGAGCCATTGGTCTCATTAGGAACCTCAAGACCCATGAGATGGAGAGAAAAGCTAGAGAAAAAATGGCTCCTCTAAAGAAGAAAGCAATTGCTTTCAAAAGCTCTTCCACCTACTCCGACGAAGATGATGAAGAAAAGGATGACGAAGATCTCTCTCTTCTTGTGAAGAATGTTCAGAGAATGTACAACAAAGCAAAATTTCAAAATAGAAGAAGATGGTAAGAAAAGGAAGAAAAGAAGATCATTTGTTTCAATTGCCGGAAGCCGGGGCACATCGTTGCGGAGTGTCCGAAAAATAAGAGCAAACCCTCCTCCTCCAAGAAGCCATACAAGAAGAAGGCTTTAAACGCTACTTGGGATTCGGAGAGTGAATCTGAAGAAGAAATTGACACGGCTCACATGTGTTTCATGGCTAATGAAAACACAAATAAGGTAATCCCCGAATCATATATTGAAGATTGTGAGTTATCCATGGATGAATTAGGAGAAGCTTTTGAAGAATTATCTCATAATTATGATTTTTTTAAAAAGAAATATTTAAAAATGAAAAAGGAAAATGAAACTCTTAACCGCAAAATTTTCATGCTCACAAAAGAAAAGGATGAATTGTTTTCAACTTTCTCTTCCACCCAAAAAGATTTTGATGCTTATAAGATTTCTTGTAAAGCTAAATTTTCTTTGATAGATAAATATGAGATTTTCATGCTAAAGAATAATATTAACTCTTAGGGAGAAGTTTTAAAGAAATGTGAATTTGATAAATCTAGATTGGAGGCTATGTTTTCTAAGAAATATATCCCAAAGAAACAAACTCATGCTACACACCCATGCTCACAAGTCACAACATTTGTACTCTCATCATGCCAAACATGTGCATAAACCAAACAATCACACTCCTAACACTCATCATGCATTCATGTATGGTAAAATTTATGCATGCACTTATTGTGGCCAAAAGGGTCACTTAGCTAAATTTTATTTTGATAGAATAAATGCCTCAAATAATCATGTTTGGGTTCGAAATGCTAACATTAAAGGACCCAAGAAAATTTGGGTACTAAAGTCAACGATTATGTTACATGATGTAGGTACTCTCCAAAGCTCAAAGACGTAGGGAGCGGTGGTATCTTGATAGTGGTTGCTCAAGACACATGACTTGGGATATCAACAACTTTACAACTCTATCAAGAAACCATGAAGGTGGCACCGTCACCTTCGGAGATGATTCTAAAGGAAAGATTTTCGGTATAGGAAACATTAAATTTAGTTCATCTCCGATGATTGAAAATGTTGCTTTAGTTGATGGCCTCAAGCATAATCTCTTGAGTGTTAGTCAACTTTGTGATAAAGGTTTTAATGTGATTTTTGATGACTTAACTTGTAATGTTTTTGATAGACAAACTAATGCATGTATACTTTTCGAATTTCATGAAAACAATGTATACATGCTTGATATGTCTAATATGCAATATAATGCCACTTGTTTGAATGCCTTCAATGATGACTCTTGATTGTGGCATAGGAGACTAGGCCATATTTTGTTTGACCATCTATCTAGAATAAACAACAAGGGCACGGTAAAAGGATTCCTTGCTTGAAATTTGAAAAGAATCGCATTTGTGATGCGTGCTAACTTGGAAAATAAACCAAGTCCTCTTTCAAATCCATCAAGGATATCATGACATCACGACCTTTGGAGTTAATTCATATGGATTTATTTGGTCCTACTAAAACTAAAAGTCTAAGTAAAAATCATTTTGTTATTGTTTTGGTTGATGATTTTTCTCGTTTTACTTGGGTTTTCTTTTTAGAACACAAAAATCAAGCCTTTTCACATTTTCAAACATTTAGGAAAAGAGTTGAAAAGGAAAATGATTCTTCAATTTTACGAATAAGGAGTGATAGAGCTGCTGAATTCAATAGCCAATCCTTTATCATTTATTGTGAAGAAAATGGAATTAAACATGAATTATCTTTTCCTAGAACTCCACAACAAAATGGAGTAGTTGAGAGGAAAAATCGAACACTTCAAGAAATGGTTAGGACTGTGATAAATGAATACGGTCTCCCTTAATACCTATGGGCCGAGGCCGTAAACACATCTTATTACATATCAAATAGGGTTTTCTTTTGCAAAAATACTTCTAAAACTTCTTTCAAAATCTACTACTCAAGAAAACCAAATATTTCTTATTTCAAAGTTTTTAGTTGTAAATGTTTTATTTTAAATACTAAAGATAATTTAGATAAGTTTGATGCAAAATCTTATAAAGCTATTTTTGTTGGTTACTCTAACACTAGTAAAGCCTATAGAGTCTTCAATAAATTTACAATGACTATAGAAGAATTTATACATGTAAAGTTTGAGAAATCTAATGTTTTTGTTGAGAATGTTATAGAAATAGATTTCTTAGGTCAAGACATGGAGAGGATTACCTTGAAGGATTCACCTATAAAAGAAGACGAGCCAAAGATTGATGTGCAAAGTGATGTTCAAGAAGTTGAAGTGGGGCCACCACAACTACTTCCAAAGGATTGGAGACTCACTCCACATCATCCCAAAGATCTAATTATAGGTGATGTATCAAAAGGGGTAACTACTCGTTTTAAACTCCATGATCTTTATGGTTGCTTTTATTTCTCATTTTAAACTAAATAACATACTCGAAGCCGAGGGCGACTCATATTGGTTCCTTGCCATGCAAGAGGAGCTCAATCAATTTGAGCGAAACCAAATTTGGCATCTTGTCTCTAGACTCCATGATAGACCAACAATTGATACTAAATGGATTTTTAGGAACAAGTTAGATGAGTCGGGCAATATTGTTAGGAATATTGCTAGATTAGTGGCTTAAGGTTACACCCAAATCGAAGATATCGATTTTGAGGAAACCTTTGCACCCGTAGCATGACTTGAAGCTATACAGATAACACTTGTTTTGCTTCCTATAAAGATTTCAAACTTTTCAAATGGATGTCAGAAGTGTATTTTTAAATGGGTTTATTGAAGAGGAGGTGTATGTTGAATAACCCTCCGGGTTTGTTAATCCTACACATCCAGATTTTGTTTTCAAACTAGACAAAGCTTTATATGGTTTAAAACAAGATCCTAGAGTTTGGTATGAAAAACTTTCATCATTTCTTATTTCTAATGGTTTTGCTAAAGGTACAATAGATACCACTTTGTTTACTAAACATATTGAAAATGTTATTCTTATGTTCAAATATATATTGATGATATTATATTTGGATCTACTAATGAAAAATTTTGTAAAGATTTTAAATCATGCATGAAGGAGGAATTTGAGATGTCTATGATGGGCAAACTTAACTACTTCCTTGGACTCCAAATCAAGCAAAGGAGTGATAGGATTTTTATAAATCAAGCCAAGTACATGAAGGAACTCATCAAGAAATTGGGCTTGAAGGAGCTAAGACAAGTAAAACTCTCATGGCTACCACAACTAAACTTGATAAGGATGAACAAGGTATAAGACATTAAACTCTATCGTAGCATGATTGGTAGTTCATTATATTTAACAGCTAGTAGGCCGGATATTATGTTTAGTGTTTGTCTTTGTGCTAGATTTCAATCGTGTCCTAAAGAGTCCCATTTGATTGCGGTTAAACGCATTATTAGATATCTTAAGGGCACCATTAGAGTGGGTTTGTGGTATCCAAAGACTGGATAATTTTTCATGACGAGTTTTTCGGATGCCGACTATGCGGGTTGTAGAGTGGATAAGAAGAGTACTAGTGGAACTTGTCTGTTTCTAGGAAATTGTCTTGTTTCATGATCTTCTAAGAAGCAAAATTCTATAGCCCTCTCAACCGCTGAGGCGGAGTATATTGCGGCCAGGGCTTGTTATGCACAAGTCCTTTGGATGAAACATACTCTCCTTGATTATGATTTGCATTATGACCATATTAAAATATTTTGTGATAATACTAGCACTATTCATATGACTAAAAATGCAAATCAATATAGTAAGACTAAGTACATTAACATTTGGTATCACTTTCTTAGAGATCATTATGAGAAAGGTGATATTGAAATTGATTATATTTTCACCGATTTTTAACTTGCGGATATTTTTACTAAACCACTAAATTATAATAGATTTTTCTTTATATGTGGTGAATTAAATGTTTGTATTATGGATTCATGACAATTTTGCAAACACTCTTCAAAGATGTTTTATTGACTTGACCCTTTTTTGATGCATGACAAAAAGGGGGAGAAATACTTTTGAGTTATTATTTCTTTTATTTCTTTTTCAAGCATATTTTTCAATTCATTTTATTATAATATTCATTTCTTATTCTTGATAGATAGCATGATTTAAGGGGAAGCGTTTTCAAGCTCTTTCCACATTTTTTTAATAACTCATATGTTTTGTCATCATCAAAAAGGGGGAGATTATTGGCCCAAGGTTACAATCACCCGGTTTTAGAGTTTTGATGATCACAAAACATATATAGTTATTTGTACTAATCCAGTTTTAATGTTTAAGATTATTTCAGGGTTCTTAGGTTTCAAGATGCTTCTTCCCTAAAGAAAGGTGGTGTTGACTCAAGATGACTCAAATAAGAGATCAAGAATTCAAGCAACTCAACGATGCAAATGGAAAAGCCCGATTGAAGACCTTGTAGTCTCCTAGACCCTTATACACTTTTAGTATGTTAAAGAGTAAGGATATGATAAACGTGTTCAAGAAGTTGCACACACAAAATACACTTTTCAAAAATACAAAGTTTTTTGTAGTATTGGTTTTGTTGCATGTTTGGTTGATATACATGTTTAATAATTTTTCAAAATTTATATCAAATTTAGAACATGTATTTTATCTCTTACACCATGCTTCTTAATCTTCAAACCAATGAAAATTATCTTAAAAATATTTTCATATCTAAAAATCTTTTATATCCTATTTCAGGCCTTAACGGTCGACCGTCACTGTTTTAGGCCAACTCGGTCGACCGGGCCTTATGGCCATAGACGTGCACGCTGTGCACGTCTGTCGGTCGACCGGGGCGGTCGACCTATACCTCTATGGTCGATCGACTGCAAGCCACTCACTCTCTGTTTGGGTCGGTCGACCGGCAGTTCAAAACCCTTTTTCTAAAAATGCCTGACGGTCGACCGGGCGGTCGACCGGAGCCAACGGCTACTTTACCAAGTGGCCTGCCGGTCGACCGACAGCTGTCCAGACTGACACCAACGGCTCTATTTGGAATCTATTTTATTTTTTATGGGTTCCAATGGCTATTTCTTGTTTCCAAGTGGCTAAACTCACCCCTAATGACCTGATAACACTTATGAATGGTATTTAACCTTTGCCTATAAATAGGGGTCATGGGTCTTTGGTTTTTCACAAGAAAAATATCCAAGTTTCAAGTGTTTTCAAGAGAAGAAGTGTTTCATTGCTTTTCATTTTCAAAGTTCTTTCCATTGCAAAATTTTTCAGTTGGTTTTTCAGGTCTTCTAAACTCTTACTACTGAGATTTTTCTCTCACTTTACTTCTTGAGCTAAAAATCATATTCCACTCTATAAGAAGTTGTAAGAGAGTGTTTGTGGTCTTTCTAGATCACCAAAAGACCTGTATTCCTTTGAGTTGTGGTTCTCTTGTGTGAGGATAGCATTGTTGGAGTTGGGTACTCCGGTCTTGTGTAGACCAATTGTAATCCCTTGGGTGTACGGTTCCTGTGTGAAAGTTTTCTTTGTGGATTTAGTGAAAATCCTTCATAGTGATAAAGGTGGGGACGTAGAGCAGTGGCTCGAACCTCGAAACAAATCCTCTTGTGTTTGCGATTGATTTCCTTTTGCTCTTTGTTGTTTTACATTCTTATACTTGTGCTACTACTTGCCTTGTTTTCATTATTGCACTCAATTCATCTTCTTGCATTTTTGGTCTATACTCATATCAATAAGGAAGCAATTAAGCACCTCAACTCATAATCTAAAGAAATCAAAGAGGAAAAGTTCTAGAGCCCTTCACGGGGAATTCGGCTTCAACTTCTTATTTTGAGTGACCGCTTGCATCATATATCTTAACTTGTTTTTAAAAGTGCATTTGATTAGCATAACACCTATTCACCCCCCCCTCTAGGTGTTTTTCAAAGACAAGGAGAAGTGATTTGGAAAATAAAAAGAAAATGAAACAAAGGTGGACTAAGAGGTGTTTTCCATTGATTTTGCTAAGGGGAAACTTACAAAAAAGTGTCGAGGAGCTAAATTACAAGTAACACAAAAGATTACAAGTAGATCTCCTCTGAGATTCTAGAGAAGTGTGCCGATAGGAGTCTGGTCAGCGGCGACCACTTTGTCCCTTTGACGATGCGATCGATGGGATTCCCTTCTCGCCTGTTCGGGGAATCGGAGAACAGAAGGTTGGTAGAACCCTCTTGTTACTTCTCAAACTGCCTCCGCTTAGGAATTTCTTCTCGCCTGGTTCCGAAAATTCCTTGAGAGGAATGAAGGTATTAGGATATCAGCACCCTGATTAGAGAAGTAGTTCTCTAAATTCTCTGAATTCCTTGAAGCTAGAGAATAGATCTCTGTTTAGCCGTCTCTCTCTCTATTTTTTTAGCCTCTTCGCCTCGTGTGTGATGTTCGCCCTCTCCCCCCTGTTTGTACCTCTGGTGGGCTATTTATAGGAATAGTAGGGGTATAATTGTCCCTTGAAAATCTGAAAACAGATTGAGTCAATCTGTTTAAATCTGAAAAGTAGCTTTGCTGCGAGGTTAGGAATCAGCTTCTGCGAAGCTAGGAATAGCAGGTAGGTCGATCTCCTGATCTGTTTTGATTCTTTCCAAATAATTGAAAGATCTCCCCTGATCTTCTTACTTGTTTTAGGAGAGTTAAGAGATTATGGCAAACAACTGCCAAATTTGATCTCAGATTTGATCTTGATTAGATCTTGATCTTGAATTGATTTGATCTCATCTGGAGATTTAATTGGTCAAAGGTTGACCATGAAAGACCCGCAGCTGAGCTGCTGCATTGAGCTCGTAGTGGAGTTGGAAGGAGCATCTGGCGAAGTTAGAAGAAAGCTCTCCAGCGGAGCTAGATAACATCTGTGGTGAAGCTACCAAACATCCTTTTGCGCGGTTATTTGCTTCAAGCGAAGCTAACTCTCTACGGAGTTAACTGAGCACTTCAGGTGAAGCTGTAAGTTAGCTCACTGATAGAGCTTTGAATAGCTTCAAGGCGAAGTTGAATAAACTTAGCCTCTCAGGTGAGGCTATCCCCTTGGGCTCATGTGATGCTAAGTGTTGAGTTAACCTAGCATCTTAGACCTGCTTAGGTCTCTTCAGAGACAATCTGGGCTCACTGTCTGCTTCACTGGATCAGTAGAGTTCAAGTTGCTGCTTTGTCCCTCGGAGATGGGTACAGAACTGTTCATCAGCTTGTCTGTCACTTGTCTTTTGTAAATGTCAACAAGTTTAGACATTGTTCAGGCCAATAAGAATCTTGTCTTTTTTAAAGTGTCAACAAGACCCCCTTCAAAGTTTTTGAAAGTCTGCAATGGAATGGTTCAGGCTTCGAAACACTTTGAATTGCTTTAATTGATGGTATGTGAAGTGCGAACGTCGTCATGGTGGTTGAGTTCAACTTCGCTTTCAATCTTGCTTCCGGATTGGAATAAGTTCGCTGAGGAATCGCGTAGATTCGCGATTTTGAGTAGCTTCGCGTCTGAGTAGCTCCGCGTTCGAGCCTCCCGGAGTAGATTCGATTCAAATTGGTCTTGGAATGTCGTTCCTTTCCCGAGGCCAACTGCTTTCGGCTAGTTACGAGAAGGAATGCCCCTTTTTCGAGGTTAGAATAACCTCTCCTATATTAATGAGGGAGATCATGTAAAACACCTAGAGGGGGGGGTGAATAGGTGTTTTTGCTAATCTAGAAACTAAATGCGCTAAATGCGGAAGCTTAAACAAATTTTGCAATCACACTTAATACAACACACAAGTGTAGCCGAATTCCCCGTGAAGGGCTCTGGACTAACTCCTCTTGATTCCCCTAGATATGGGTTGAGGTGCTATATGAAGCTCTTGTGGTTAAGTACAAGTGAGGCACACACAAGCAATCCAAGCATATAATGAATAGACAATATGAATCAATGCAAGGACAACACAAGCAAATAGATATGAATGATATGAATGATGTGAATGATGCTATACACAACACAAATAGAGAGAGAGGGTTAGAGAGACAATGGATCAAACGCTAACAACAAGATATGTTTCGAGGTTCGAGCCTCTAGCTCTACATCCCCGCCTTCACCACCGTGAAGGATTTCCAATCCACTATCTCCCACCGAGGGAACCTCCACCGAGGAGGATTTGTTACAACACTAGGAGTACCGAACTCCTCTCTCAAACACCGCCTCACAACCGAGGCGTAGGCCCGTAGCCAAACAACAACCTAATCACCTCTACCGAAGAGGGATACAAACCAAACTCCACCTCTCACTAGAGGGAGCAAACCAATCACTCGATCAACCTCTACCAAAGAGGGATACAACAAGAACAATGGTGTTTACAACAAGTGGTTTCTTTCAACCACAAACAATCTCTCTTTCTCTTTTTCCACAAAACAAATGATCCTAAAAGATTAGGATAGAGGATAGCTCAAGTGTGGAAAACAAGTGTTTTGATCAAAGAAATACTCTTGGGAAAATACCAAATAGATATGGAAATGAAGAACAAGAAACCAATTCCCAAAAACCTATTTTCTTTGAAAATAACAAAACACTTTAAAAACAAATAGATGAATCTTTTTGGCACTTAAACTCTTTTGAAAACTTCTTTTAAACACCAAGAATAGAGAGAAACTTTAGCTCATAAAATCTTAGTTAAAAACACCAAGCAATGGGGTATTTATAGCCCCAAAATAAAACTAGCCGTTAGGCTGATCTGGCAGCCTGACAGGCTAGCGGTCGGCCGGTCGGCCGACCGCCAACGGTCAGAAATGTGACCGTTGGGGCAACCCGGTCGACCGCACGGCCGACCGCCCAGATACAGAGAGCAGACTCTCTGATCCGGTCGGCCGCTCGGCCGACCGCCCAGATACAGAGAGCAAGGCTCTCTAATCCGGTCGGCCGCCCGGCCGACCGGCCCACTGTGCCAGCAGACGTGCACAAGTCTGTGCACATCGGTCGACCGCCCCGTCGACCGGCTTGGTCTGTCAACACAGTTCTGGGTCAGAAATACTTGTTAAAAATATTTCTAAAAAACTTTTATCTCTTGTAAAAACCCAAAAATAGCTTTACCATATTGCATTGATACATAAACATGTGATAATCTTTTTAACTCAAATATCAAGCATATGAAACCATTTTTGTGTATTAACATTTTTACCAAAAACTAAAACTTGTATTTTATCAAACTTGGATTTTTCAATACATGAATAGGAAAGTCAAAATAAGTTTGTATAAAAAGTTTAAGCATGCATGTATAGAAAGAATACATCTACTATACATATAAACCATGTAAACTTGTTTTGATCAAACTATTCATGAAAACCAAATCCAAATCATGAAACGTGTGTATATTGTGCACTTGAGCATATCAACTATTCTAAGCTTTACAAATGGATCTAAAACACACTAAACACTAGGATACCTAAGTCTTCTTGACGATCTTCATCTTCAAGTCGACTCGGTCCAAACTCCGTGATCCAACGAGCAAGACTATGATCTTGATGCTCGGGCACTGGAATCACCATGTGAAAGCTTCCAAACTCCTCTTTTTGAAGCAATCACCAACTAATATCTTGTTACATGATCTAAAACTAAAATCACAAGATTATTAGTAAACATAACTACATGAGTTAATCATCATCAAAACTAGAGAGGAAAGCCTCCGGGCCAACAATCTCCCCCTTTTTGATGATGACAAAACTCATGGAGTTATATAAGCATGGATTAAAGTTAAGCTTCAAAGAAGCTCCCCCTTAACTCATGCATAAACAAATAAACAATAAATATGCAATGAATATTAAACATGAAACATGCATATCTATCCATAAACAATAAAAGGCTCTAGATGCACAATGAAATGTTCAAAAATAAAACATGCTCTAGATACCAATTAAAATTAAACAAAATTAAACTTAATATATGCAAAACATAAACATGAAGTTTTATATATACATGTTAAACTCTCAAATAATTCTCCCCCTTTTTGTCAATCATCAATAAAGGGGTAAAAACCAAAACAAAACAAAATCTTCTCCCCTTTTAATACAAAGAAACAATCATCAATAAGGGGTAAAAGCAAAACCAAATCAATAAATTTTTCTCCCCCTTTTTGTTCGAAACAAAGACTCAACAAAGGGTTAATAAAGACAATGTTCTCCCCCTTTTTGTCTAAAACAAAACAAAACTAAATAGGGGTGACAATCAATTAAGGTACCAATTGAAAATATGTCAAAGTAGCATCTTGATACCAATTGAAAGTAAACATAAATCAATAAATGGTATATGCTATATACATTCATTAAGAGGAAGATGTGAAGCTTCCTACATAGATACATTACATGAAGGAGGGATGACAAGCCCTAATTCACATAACATACACTATGCAATGCATAAGAGGAGATGTGAAGCTCCCCCTACACACGTGTACCACATAAAGAAGAGATTGTCAAGCTCTTCAATACAAGATACACTCATCATGAATCTATATGTAGAAAAGATGTTAAGCTCTCCTTGCATATAGGCAATACAAATTAAAACTTTTGACTATTTCTTTAAACAAAATTTTGAGATACCAAATTTTAAAAACATTCAAATAAACATATTGATATCAAAAGAGAGTATTTTTTTTTTAAGTATATGATATCAATTTAAAATTTTTTTATTTTCTATCATAAAGTAAGGGAGTGGAAATACAAATACCAATTGTAAATATGAAAATCGAATTTTCTTCCCCTTTATGAAATACCAACAAAACACATGCATAAGCTTGTAATGAGATACCAATTGGAAAGCAATTGAAAACTAATCAATTGAAATAAAATTGAAGCTCAAGCTTAACATAAACACAAACATATATATGTATGAAAAATAGATACCAATAGAAATTGATATTCTTGGAATTGAAAGCATACATACATACAAACATATATGAGTATACAAGAAAGGTCAAAATTGATACCAATTGAAAGAGTCCAAAGATACCAATTGAAACAACAATAATGATCAAGTGTATACATCATATAACTACCACCCAATCATGTCCAAGTTTAAAATGATTTTCAATATAAGGCATACATGAGCATGATCTCCCATCCAACCACCCATAGATGGTAGGGGTTTTCAAAAAATAGATTTAAAAAATAAAGTGTGTTTGAAAAACTCTATCAAAATGAAGAATATCGCAACTAGTAAAATGAAAAAACTTGTAAACTAGTATGAAATCCTTCAAGTAAGGAATAAAACAAAATATTTTTCGTGAAACATGAAATCTACATGATAATCAACACTCATAATAATTAAGCATAAATACGACTCATGAAAACAAACACATGAGTAAACAATAAATGAGAGTGTACAAATAAGATGTGAAGATCATAATCATGAAAATAAGCACTTAAGCACGATATTCCTTGAAACATGAAAACATGAAAATCATCAAAACTTATTTAATCTTCAAGGTATATGTATGTCCTATACAAACTAAGTTATACATACATATCCAAACATAACGAGTCCACAAAGATATATGCATGAAGGCACGTGGCTCAAAGGATGTATATGTATAACAATAATTTGGATAAAATAGACATATACATGAAGTTAAACATATAAACATAAAACAATTCCAAAAAAGGGAATACAAGTTTAAAATGCATGAATCATCAAAACTAGACTATACTAGCACATCTAATGGGTTCAAATAAGCATTCAAGCTCAAACATATATAGATTTATTTGTGGCCCACTATATGCACAAATATAAATCCTAGTCTTAATGAAAACTAACATTTAAACATGTAATCAAATCATGAGCATCAAACGGGATATAAATCAACATGAAAATCATAAACATGATTATTATGTAAATTCACATGTTATTAAACCTATGATAAACATGATAGCTAAACAAATGGTGAGAACACAAAAATAATGGTCCATATTAAACATGGGTGTCTCAAAAGGCTATACATGTATGTCAAGAGTCTAATAATCATGGCATTGACATAATAATCTATAAACAATAAAACATGCAATAAACAATGAATATGAAAAGCATGTAAATAAACGGGAGTAAAGGATTGTCACCAAAACCGAAGAAGCAACTCTCCTTGTCCCCAAAACATGGCGGTCTTCACACCAAACCTCCCTTGAAAGTGATGCATCCAATTGATTTCCATGAAGCTCGGAATGCATCCACTCCAAGGTACCGATACTCTCACGTCATGCGAGAGCCCACACCTACATCATAAACAAGAGGGGTGGTCTTTGGTACCCACAACTTTTTGGGTCCATGGGGGTTAGTATCATTCCTAACCCAAACAAATTTATTTGCTAAATTACAATCATGTATACGATCAAAGCAAAATTTAGCAAGGTGGCCCTTACGTCCACAATGTGTACAAGTGTACACATGAGCATACATAGTGTGATGGTGTCCGTGAGGAGCATGTGTATGCCGTGGAGGGTGTGCATGAAAAGATGGAACTTGTTTCTTTCGAAACAAGGTTTCCAAACGTGTATGGCTCTTGGCACATTGGCTCAAAGTGGAGCCCAAACAAACAACCTTCTTCTTAAGCATGGATATATCATTATCAATCAAAGAAGAAGTGTGGCATGCAATAGGTGAAGTGTGTGATACTACCCTAACATGGCAAACATGTGCATCAATCTTATTTTGTAAAACTTCATTTTTCTTTAAACAAACATTTAAATCATTTGAAATAGAAATAATTTTATTTTTCAAAGCAACATTCTCTTTTAAAACAACATCAACTTTTGAAGATAAAAACTCATTTTTCTTCAATACATCATCACAATCATTTTTAGATTTCAACAATTCATTTTCTTTTAAAACAAGATTAAGTTGAGATCTAAGTGAGTCACATTCACTAGAAACCTCTTCCTTCTCTTGCAAAACAATCTCAATTTTAGATGACAAATTTTTCTTTTCTTCTTTTAAAATAAGATTCTCATTTTTCAATATTTTGTATTTAGAAATCAAATTTTCACAATTTCTACCAAGTTCATCATTCATAGCTTGTGCCTCTAGACATTCATTGCAATATGAATTAGAACTAGCATCTAGTTGAGTGTCCGAGTGTACCTCAAGGGAGTCATTCCCTTGGACCATAAAGCAATGTTCCTTGGACTCATCTCTTCTAGATCTTCTCTTCTTTTCGATAATCTTTGGTAGCTCGGGAGAAGTCAAAATACTCCAAACTGCAAAAGCTGAATCATAGTGAGCAAACACATGTAAATAATCTTTATGAAGTGATGCTCTAAGTGCTTCTAGGGCTATTGCATGGCCTCTATATGCTTGCTATCACTAAGGAAGGATTCCTTGGTAATGGCAAGGTGAACCTTATAACCTAGGGTTTGCAAATAGATGGACATCCTAGTCTTCCAAATAAGAATGTTGGAAGGGTCAAACATAGGTGGGGTCATGAAGTCCATGGGTCTAAACTATATGTGTGCAAAACAAGCAAATGCAAATGGTAGACTAGCAAATAAGGATCTCACTCCTAGGATGTTAAGCCTAAAGTATCAGGAGCGTAGGCTCTGATACCAATTGTAAAACACCTAGAGGGGGGTGAATAGGTGTTTTTGCTAATCTAGAAACTAAATGCGCTAAATGCGGAAGCTTAAACAAATTTTGCAATCACACTTAATACAACACACAAGTGTAGCTGAATTCCCCGTGAAGGGCTCTGGACTAACTCCTATTGATTCCCCTAGATATGGGTTGAGGTGCTATATGAAGCTCTTGTGGTTAAGTACAAGTGAGGCACACACAAGCAATCCAAGCATATAATGAATAGACAATATGAATCAATGCAAGGACAACACAAGAAAATAGATATGAATGATATGAATGATGTGAATGATGCTATGCACAACACAAATAGAGAGAAAGGGTTAGAGAGACAATGGATCAAACGCTAACAACAAGATATGTTTCGAGGTTCGAGCCCCTAGCTCTACATCCCCGCCTTCAGCACCGTGAAGGATTTTCAATCCACTATCTCCCATCGAGGGAACCTCCACCGAGGAGGATTTGTTACAACACTAGGAGTACCGAACTCCTCTCTCAAATACCGCCTCACAACCGAGGGGTAGGCCCGTAGCCAAACAACAACCAAATCACCTCTACCGAAGAGGGATACAAACTAAACTCCACCTCTCACTAGAGGGAGCAAACCAATCACCCGATCAACCTCTACCAAAGAGGGATACAACAAGAATAAGGGTGTTTACAACAAGTGGTTTCTTTCAACCACAAACAATCTCTCTTTCTCTTTTTCCACAAAACAAATGATCCTAAAAGATTAGGATAGAGGATAGCTCAAGTGTGAAAAACAAGTGTTTTGATCAAAGAAATACTCTTGGGAAAATACCAAATAAATATGGAAATGAAGAACAAGAAACCAATTCCCAAAAACCTATTTTCTTTGAAAATAACAAAACACTTTAAAAACAAATAGATGAATCTTTTTGGCACTTAAACTCTTTTGAAAACTTCTTTTAAACACCAAGAATAGAGAGAAATTTTAGCTCATAAAATCTTAGTTAAAAACACCAAGCAATGGGGTATTTATAGCCCCAAAACAAAACTAGCCGTTAGGCTGATCTGCCGCCTGACAGGCTAGCGGTCGGCCGGCCGGCCGACCGCCAACGGTCAGAAATGTGACCGTTGGGGCAACACGGCCGACCGCCCAGATACAGAGAGCAGACTCTCTGATCCAGTCGGCCGCTCAGCCGACCGCCCAGATACAGAGAGCAAGGCTCTCTGATCCGGTCGGCCGCCCGGCCGACCGGCCCACTGTGCCAGCAGACGTGCACAAGTCTGTGCACGTCGGTCGACCGCCCGGTCGACCGGCTTGGTCAGTCAGCACAGTTCTGGGTCAGAAACACTTGTTAAAAATATTTCTAAAAAATTTTTATCTCTTGTAAAAATACCCAAAAATTGCTTTACCATATTGCATTGATACATAAACATGTGATAATCATTTTAACTCAAATATCAAGCATATGAAACCATTTTTGTGTATTAACATTTTTACCAAAAACTAAAACTTGTATTTTATCAAACTTTGATTTTTCAATACATGAATAGGAAAGTCAAAATAAGTTTGTATAAAAAGTTTAAGCATGCATGTATAGAAAGAATACATCTACTATACATATAAACCATGTAAACTTGTTTTGATCAAACTATTCATGAAAACCAAATCCAAATCATGAAACGTGTGTATATTGTGCACTTGAGCATATCAACTATTCTAAACTTTACAAATGGATCTAAAACACACTAAACACTAGGATACCTAAGTCTTCTTGACGATCTTCATCTTCAAGTCGACTCGGTCCAAACTCCGTGATCCAACAAGCAAGGCTATGATCTTGATGCTCGGGCACTGGAATCACCATGTGAAAGCTTCCAAACTCCTCTTTTTGAAGCAATCACCAACTAATATCTTGTTACATGATCTGAAACTAAAATCACAAGATTATTAGTAAATATAACTACATGAGTTAATCATCATCTAAACTAGAGAGGAAAGCCTCCGGGCCAACAGATCATTCCTTCCTTGTGCATTTCCGAGGGAGACTATTCCCTTTCTCAAGGCTCAGTAAATGTCTTAAATTTGCTCGCGCTTCTATGCTTGAAGCAGCAGCGGTGCGATCAGGCCATGAGGCCTATAAATAGGACACTTGAAGTCCTCTACAGAAAAGCAGTCTGTTCATGACTTCTCCTGGTCGTTCAGAGAAATATACTCAGATTTCTGAAATAGTGGGGTGCCCACTCTGGTCATTAACCAGCCAAGAACTGGTGAGTCTCGGTCATCCAGAGACTTTACCAATGAACTAATGACTTTAGGGAGTTTATCTCCCTTAATTTAGCTTTATCAGCTCCTTCAAGGATTTATTTCCCTTGCTCTTCATTTTGTATCTGACTGATCTACAGAGAAGGGCTTCAGCCCTATTTCCCAGCTTCCCGGTGAAGCTATCATTTTCACTTGATCAAAGAAAGATCATTGCATGCTTGCCTTCTAAGTTCGCCGCATAAGCAAGAATTGGGACTTAGTTTCTTCAAGGTTGAGCCAGTCTTACCATACTGTTGGGGTTACGACTGTGTCCCTCTGGATTAGTCTGGCTTAGCCGTATAGGCGAGGCTAAGACTTAGCTCTTTTTAACGCTCCTTCAGTATAATTGTCTTAGGCGGAGCTAAGACTTGGCTTACGCTGAGCTAGCCCATCATCACTGTGCAAGCGAGGCTATCTTCTGCTTAATTGAAATCCATCCTTAAATTGCAACTGAATTGGATATAAATTGCTTCGCCCCAAAGAATTTGCCTTAGCGTGCCATGCTTGCATTTTTTTCTTTTTTTCCTGCTAATCTGTTTTCAGTTTGCATTGGAGTGAACTATGCTTGCCAGTCTTTTGTTTTGATGAAAGAGACCAGAAAGTTACCCTTACCTTTCCAGTTGAAACTTTAAATTCTAAGCAGGAGGAACAATTGGGGTAGCTGATGTGTGTTTCCAGAAGAGGTTGGCAGTCGCTTATCTGAGATGATCCACTTCGAGGTGGGGTTGGTAGTCGCTTATCCGAGATGATCCACTTCGGGAAAGCGGACGTCACCTGTAAGGTCTCAGATCCTTTGCCAATTTTCATCAAAGAAGATCCAGCTTCTTGATGGCAAAATCTACCATTATGCGAAGGATTACGGCCTTGTGCAGGAGGAAGGCCTTTCGTGTCCAGTTGGTTTGGCTTGAAAGTAGATAGGACCATTTGTATGCCTTTGGAGCAATGATTCGGTTGTACGAAGATAACCTTGATGTAGTAGTATCAATGTACCTTCCCTTTTGAATCAATAAAAGTTTACTTTCTGCTTATCTGCTTTGTTTCTCCTTCTTTTTGGCTCGAGAAGACCTGAAGCGGACCAACTTAGGCAAGTCTTTTCTCTAGGAGGAATTAGAAGCTCTCAGCGGAGCTAAACTTCCGGCGAAGTTGGGGACCGATTTCCAAATAACTCAGGAACCAGTTTCTGGCGAAGCTAGCACGAAATTTTTACGAAGCTAGAGATGTGCTTTTAGCGGAGCTAAAGCTGTCAGCGAAGTCATTCATGCATCGCGCTAAGCTAGCACTAGACTCACGGCGGAGTTAGCCCTTAGTGGGGCTGAAGTAACGCTTCTTGGGAAAGCGCTTTAGGCGCTGTTTCTAATTAATTTGAAACGACTGCCTGTGCTCCTTTTGAGAAGGTGGAGTTTTAGGCTATCATCAGCCTATAAAAGCCTGATCGGGCTGAAAGAGAAGGCACCACTTCTCTTTAGATTTTCAGAGCACTCTAACTCTTCTTCTTCTTCCTCCTCCTTCATTTGATAATTCAAGAACTTCTTCAGTTCTCCGATGGCTCCCAAAAGACGGGCAGGAAAGGAGGTAGTAACCTTTACGACGGAGGGTCCTTCTCCTCCTCCGGTCATCGAATGACCTATCGCGGGTAGGGATTTTTCCCTTTTGATCAGAGATTTTCATCTCTCTTTTAAAGCCGATTTTTGGCTATCTTCTGATGAACCCAGAGCGATCAATCATGATCTCGTGATCTTAGGGAGTTCAATTCCCTGAATTTCCCTTGATTTCTTGATCGGGAATCGTAGAACCAAAGGGTCCCTTCTTCAAGCTTCCAGGCGAAGCTATCCCTTAGGTGGTTCACATCCCATTGAATGATAGGATGCGAAGCTAGCCTTTGGAGTGTGACTGAAAAGGACCTTAGTGCCCTTAAAATAATTTTTAGGCAGCAGTACCCTTCTGATGAAGTTAGCCCTTGGGGCTTTGTCGCGTTCTGTTGTTCGAGGTCAAGCTTCTAGAGCGAAGCTAACACTTGGATATTTTTCCGCTTCCTGCCTTCGTGTGGAGCGCGGAGTTACGCTGCAGCTGCGAAGCTAAGCTTCGGGGCAAAGCTATCATTAGGCCAGCTTCGCTCGGAGAGCGAGGCTATGCCTTAACAAAAATTGCATTCTTGTCTTATCCCTTGTTTGGCTGATGAACTAATCATAATTTCTCCTTATTTTTGCAGTGCACTATACTCCTGGTCCTCTGAACAGTCTCTTTGGCACAGCCAGGGGGCTAGATGGCCACGTCAGCCTGCAGTTTCAAGGGCAGGCTTCACTATTCAGCGAGCGAAGCTCTCCTGCTCGGGATGCACTTATTCATGGTGGGGATCAGCGCACCATGAGGAGCATCTTAACTACTGCTCCCCTTGAAGATTCTGATCGAAGAATCTATCGAAAGCCCAGCTTCATATTTGGAGATGCAACGCCAGACAACGATCACCAGCTACTAGCCGGAGAGGGGCAGTGAATTTTCAAATTGGATGGCGAGAAGTACTATCTCCCATCTAGCAAGTGGCATTTTCCCTTGTCCTTCTTTCAATGTGTGACGAGGGCTCGAAAGATGCAGTGACAAGTGACTCGGACTACTGACTTCATTCACGTGGGGAAGTTGATAATTCAGTCCCTTGGTTACACAAGGGCGGGTCCTCCTCGCTACATATTGGGTCTCCACCCTGAGAATGTACTTCCAGATATCCCAGTGGGAGAAAACCTCGCGGTGGCTCAGACATTTGGAAATTAATTCTTTAAAGTTTGTGGCAATTATCCAGCCACTGATTTCAGGACTCCAGGGTGGATTCACCCTCCCAAGGCATGGTGGAGAGACTTGAATTTATATGTCCTTGCTCTTTTTGAGGAGGATCTAGAGAGGCTGGGACTTTACGAGGCCGTCAGGGTGACTTATTATGGCATTCAGATGAGCGTAGCGAACTTCTAGCTATCTTTGATTTATACTACCGGCTACAGGGACCTTCTTCACCCCTATTGGCGAATTGGGTATGGCTCTGCACGAGATGTGGGAAATCTCTGCTCTGCCATTGGGGTCTATCCCATATGAAGAATATTTCCCGTGCGAGGCGGAATTGACACTTCTGAAGAAGTAGGAGCCCGCTTTGCTTGAGACCTACCGGGAATTGATGTGCCACCTCTACATTTGTTCCAGCATGCATGGGAGCCATAAGGGAGCTTCATGCAGTCTGAAGAGCTGGGAAAATTATTTGTTCCCCGACTTGGAAGGTACTCCTGAAGCATCTCATTGTGAAGTTGCAGATGAAGACATCTTTCGCCGGATGCAAGAGCACTCTCAAGGGGATTTGATTCGAGAAGAAGATGACGGACCCTATGAGAAAGGCGATATTCTTCGGAGTTTTCACCACCAGGCTCGTCGACTGACATCTTGGAAGGCACTTCTAGCTGGTTTCTTAACGGTCTGGTTGAAGAGATGTGTGGTGCCGTCTTCGTCTGGCGATGTCATTCATCCGACTGTCTTATTGCCTGCCGTTCGTCTAGTCCATGGTCGTTCTCTTGGACTTCTTCCAGTCATGGTGTGATGTATTCAAAGAGGCCTTCGTGCATTGACGGAGGCTTTCTGTAGGCCACCAACAACAAAGCAGGGAAAGGGGACTATCTTGCCTCGCGACGGACCAAACCCCAGAATAGGTTTGCCATATACTTATCTAATGGCATGGTTCGCCCTTCACTGTCCTTCCATCATCCAAGCTGGAGAGGAGCCCCCAGAGGGTGTTGATTGTAACTCAATATTGCATATTTTACCTCATAATTCCCATGCATTTAATAAATAAATATATGATTTTTACTCATCTTCTCTATATATTTGCAGGTACACACTCTAATGGAGAGAAAGCCAATAATCACTTTAATTAGAAATAATTAAAGTGATTAATCCAAGATCAAGATAAAGCTCAAGATTTGAAATCAAGATTCAGGAAGATCCGCGCACCCAATGAAGAATCCAGAAGGCCACGTGGCTAACCACCTAACAACCAGATCCCAACAGAAAATCTGGGCTCAACGGCCCAGATTCTGCCGCCAGATCTGAGATCTTGCCGCGCCCTGGCGGCAGTTACAGGGCCGTTGAGATCCGGATTTTGCGCCAACAAACTAGCTTCTGGATCCTTCACCTGGGGCCTATAAATACTTCACCTGGACCTGCGAGCAAAAACTGAATGGAGAAGAGAGGAAAATTAGTATGTTGTTGTAATTTTGTATTTTCTCTCTAGGTTTTAGTTCTTTAGATCCCTCTTCTTCTTCCCTAGATACTTTGTAAAAGAGAGAGATTGTGAGAGAGAGAGCTTGTGTAATCAAGGTGTGACAACTTGAAGCAACAAGGATTCATCCATTCTCCTTCCTCTACTTGAGCTTGGTTCTAGTTTACTTGCTTTCTTTAATTGCTTTCTTTACTTGCTTGCTTTAATTCCTTGCAATTTTATTCATGCTTTGTTTTACTTTTCTCATGGCTTGTAGCTAATTCTTTCTCCATGTACTAGCTAACCACTAGCCTTGCCATCTTCACTAACTCATGGGGTGATTGCTTTATTTCATCTTGCAAGTTGGATGGTCTTCTCTTCTCCGATGGGTTAAACCACCCTTCATGCAATGGGAAAGTAATTAGATCAACACGCAAGACGAAACCTACGCCGATGGAGTGACAACATAAGGCACGCCTTCACTATCACGGAGTTTAGTAAGTATTGGTAAGGTAGTAAGGTAAGCTAGTCATGGTTTGCTTCTTCAAGTTTCTTTTCTTTTTAGTGTGAATACCAAATCTCACTCTTGATTTATTTTCCACTTTCCATCATGAACATATCCATCCTTTCTTTCACTTCTTTTTCCATGATTGTTTTATTCTTTTAAGAACAAAGAAGACACTTCGTTTACATTTCTTCACTATGATTCGTAACGCTTCCATCGCTAGCTCTCCCTGAGAATCGACTCGGTATAGCCTTATGCTATAGCGAAGATAGGAAAGGATACATCAAACACATTTACATACACCTTTCTCGTCTTAATCAAAATGGCGCCGTTGCCGGGGAGAGCAACGGATTTTCTTTAAAGTGAAGAACTAAACGAATCTTCTTCTCTGTTACAGGTTACAGGAGAAGAAAACAGGAAAATTTGCATTGCAGTATACATATAAGTGGACCTGGGCCTCTGCTCTCGAAAGCAGAGACCAGGATCCCTCAGTTTTGCCGCAGATTCGGGGATTTTGCCGCAGATCTGCGGCAATACTGAGCTCACTACTGACCTAATTTCTGCAGGGCTTGCTTCTCTGCAAAATACATCTGCTGCTATACTTGAAATCCTGTATTTTTCACCTATTACCTGCTAATTTAATCAACAGTAAAAAATTGTTGAAATTGTTAAAAATTGTTTAGACATTTGCATTTTTAGGCACGTGTCTTTCAATTCTTTACTTTTACTGTTGAAGAGTGCTGGAGGCAAGGTACGTTTTGCATTGCATGTAGACTAGGAATCATCTCTTGCTTGATTTTCATGCTTTGAGTGAATTCTAGTTATATTTCTTGTACACTTGCACAATTCAATTTTAAGGGCATAACCCATAAATAAGATAAGGTGGGGGATTTCATTACCCTTTCCTTAGCCCGCAAATCATTTTCCCAAGCACTCACTAACCCAAGCCTAATTTAAATAAAAAAATAGACGTTGGCCCTAGGGACATCTCGGACTCATCTAGGAGATTATCCTAAGGGGGAAAAGTGTTGGAAATAGACTCTTGCAAAATCAGTGTCTAGGAAAGGGATTGAGGGCCGAAAGCCCGAAGGTTGCTGGTTACTTAATTAAGGAACGTCTCTGACGGAAAACCTCCCACCAACCTTGCCCTTCCCTGGCTGATTAACTTGTGGTCTACGTCTACACTAAACCTCCCGTGGACGATCTATTCAGTTAGGAGTCGTCTAGGTCTAGGTCAACCATTCTTTTGGCTTGGTTTTGATTTTTTTCTTTTCTTTTGTTTGTTGTTTGATTTTTCTTTTTGTTTGTGATTTTTTTTTGTGTGATATGGCATTCAACAATTCTTTCTATCCTAATAATAATCCATATTTCACACCGACTCCATATTCGGATAATTCCAACCCGGTGTTTTATAATATGCACCAACCAAATACACCGGGTTGGCCTTATCCGAATCAATATGACCCATACCCCCCATCTAATAATTATAATTTCCATAATGATTTCAACTCGTCACAGAGTCATTGGGGATTCCAGTCCCCCGAGTTTAATTATCAACCTCCTTGTCCACCATATTCACCTTGTCCACAGTATTCATGTCCCGAATTCGCTTCATATACTCCTTTTTCTGAACCACCAATTGAAGAAAAATCTGAGTTACTAAGGAGTATAGAAGCCAATTTACAGAGGGTCGAGCAACAACTTCAAGAAACATTTGTCCCTCCAATTCCACAGTATTTTCAAGAGTCTTACTCACTTCCACCTTTTTCTAATGAACAACCATTTGCCTTGGAAACGAGTAAAATTCTCTTGTGTGAGTCCATTTTTCCATCACCACACATTTTTGACTCACAATTTCATCACCAATTTCAAGACAATACTTCATCTTTCCATCAAAACAATGAAGTCATCAATTATGGGAAGATGCTTGAAGACATGACTAATGCTCAAAATTCTAGGAATCGTGACATAGATTTGATGATCCAAACTCTTCATTCTCATCCTATTTCTAATGTCACTAGCCACTCTGTTAAAACCAAAGAGTCATGTAGTTTTGGAAATCAAGATTCAATTTCAGCACAATCACCTGAACTTGTCCAACCTTCAGATCCTATTGACATTTTGGCAAGTTTTCCTTTTACTGAAATTGAACTTGAACATGAACATGATCCTGAACTTCCACTTGATGATTCAATTTTCCTTTCTGATTCAATTATGACTCCGGTGTCTTCACATGATTTCACTTCATTTCCCGAGTCAGTATTGGATCCAGTGCCAGTCCATTTTGAAATTGAATCACCAATCATTTATGATGATCATATTGAACTTGACCAATTTCATATTTTTGAAAGTCCCATAGATAAATTGGCAAGTTCACATTTTTGTGGAATTGAATTCCATGAAGAATATGATCTTGAACCCCAACTTAGTGATTCGATCCTTCTTTCTGATTCAATAATGACTCCGGTATCTTTACCTGATTTCAATCTTTTCCCAGAGTCGACATTGGATCCTTTCCCAATTCACAATGAAGTTGAATCACCCATCTTTAAGGATCATGTCGAACTTGACCAATTATACCTTTTTAAAGATCCTATTGATAAATTGGCAAGTTCTCATTTTTGTGGAATTGAACTCAATGCGGAATGTGACTTTGACCCTCAAGTTTGTGATTTAGTTCAAATACCTGAATCATTATTGACTCCTGTTTTGTTACCCAATTTGAGTAACATTTTAGAGTCAGTTTTGATTCCCAACCCTCATGAACTTGAATCACTAATCTTAGATAGTCACATTCCATCATGGGGTCATGATTGTGGACTTGAGTTTCATTTTCTTGACTTGGACCAAATTCCTGAACTCACTTCGACTCCTGAACCTTTACTTGACTTCATTCACTTCCATGAGTCGGTAATATTTCCTGTCCTTCCTGAGTCCAAGTCAACCATTCTATCATTTCATATTCCATTTTGGGACAAGGATCATGATGAAAATGACTCAGAAATTATTTTGAAAATTTGGAAATTAGATGGGGTCATGTACATAATAAAAATCATTCATGCATACATCATTCTTGTGGGTCATATTCTTGAGATTTCTGGTGGGTTCCTGAAAACCCAACATAAAGTTGATTGGCCCATGTTTCGTGGACCAATCCGACCACCACCGGAACCACCACCTTAAGGTAATTTTTTTACTAACATAGGATTTACTAACATAGGATCTAGAAAATAATTAAAAAATAAATAAATAAAAATAAAAATAAAGGAGGGATTTTTATGCTTAAAGGAGTTTCTACACTTTCCAAATTCAAAATCTTTCTAAATTCCTAGGTTTCCTCAAAATCCTTCTTTCAAGAATTCCAAATTTCTAGGTCATTCCAAACTCCCAAGAGTCAAACTTCCCTTTTCAAAGCTACAACTTCCAATGTGGTAAAAATCCTTTTGACCTAGGGATAGAAGTGGAAACCTCTTAATACTTCCCTCCTATAAATATCTCTCCACCCTACACTTCTCCTTCACAAGCGAAAATTTCCTCAGATCCCCAACTTCCTATCAAAAGCGCCGCACTCTGAACCTTTTCTCCTCCCCAGATCTCACTGTTCTGCCGCCAGTCTGCGACTCCAACCAGGAATCTGCGGCAAAGTCAAAGTCTCCTGCGCCCAGAAAAATTCTGCTCCGATCGATTTCACGTTCTTGTTGGTGATCTGGTGCTATATTCTTATTCAGAGACTCCTGAATCCACTGCAGAGTTCGAAATTCTTCCCCCCACGAATTCCGGGGGTGGTTCAACTTCTCATCTTTTCTTTTTACCGCTTTGATCTTAAATTCATAGTATGGCACCATCAATTTTTGTTGAGAAAGATTTTGGGCAGATTTTAAGTAATGCAAATGGTTATGGACATGTGTTTTTAGAGAGAATTAGGGCTTGGAATTGGTACACATTAGTATATAACAACTCTGAGACTGATGCTTTTTATTGTCCCGACTTGGTGACAATGTTTTACACACACATAGACCAAGCATCAATTGATCCACACATGTACCAGTTCACTGTACACATGCCCACTGGAGACTTGTTTATCACGCTTCCTCTTCTTGAGGAAATCACTTCTGTCCCAACCATCACGCAACACACCGAGCCTCTCCCGTTGATTGAGTATATGACTATTATGGGGGCTCGTTGTACTGAGCAGGATCGTGGGCTCAAAGCCAGTACGACCTTTCGAAATATTCACTGCGTTGGACGTTGGATCCAACGAAACATTTTAGGGCTAGACCACACCTCCTCTTTCAACAGACCAGTGTTGCAGATTATACATGATTTAATGACTCGTCAACACTTGGTTTGTTTGAATAAGGTCATCTTCCATGCACTTATAGCCAACTCTTCACGCACACGAGGTGCCAAATACTCCCACCCCATCTTGATTACACGTCTGTGTAGGACTTTCCTACCAGACGATGTTTTTGATTCTTTCGACAGAGTATTTGTTGCACCGGAGAGACCTACAAGTTCTTATAATTGTTGTTTGCACGCGGTCTGGACTCCTACTGTACAGACCGAGCATGTAGAGTCCTCCTCTGAGGAGAGTCTTGAGGATGAAGATGAACCTGAGTTTTGGAGGCAGGATCCCCCAGTAGAGTCACGAGCTTTCATGTCTTCCATCTGGAAGGGCATGAAGAAAATATTTAGGGGTCAAGTGAGGCTGAGGAAGAAGGTGGAGGAGCAATCTTCCAGGTTATCCTCCAGGTTAGATGATATTGAGGCGACGCTGAGGAGATCACAGTCAGCTGGACCCAGCACCACCGCGGGTCCAAAGCGACGAAGGGAGTGACTTTTTACTGTACCTATTTCATGCATCATTTCATCTTGCATACATTGAGGACAATGCATGAGATAGGTATGGGGGGTATGTACTAACATAGGACTTTTTATTTTCTTTATAGGATTTTTATTTTTTAGGATTTTCATTTTTAGGTCTTCCATTTTATTTTTAGATTTTATCTTTGTTCTAGATTTTCCCCTTTCTTTTTAGATTTTACCTTTTCTTTTAGAAAAATTAAAAAAATAAAAAATAAAAAATAAAAAATATAAAAATAAAAACTTTTTGAAATAAGAGACAAAGTTTTGATCTATTTTTAAGAAAATTAAGATGTATCTTAGGATTTAAGAAAGCCTTAATTATGACATCTTAAACCTAGTTGAAATAATAGATCTTGTTTGAGATTATAGGCTAAGTAAGTAAAATTGGTGAGATATTTTTATCTTGAATTTTTTGCCTTAGATAATATGCACTTTACACTTACACATTTCTTGGGATGGAGACAAAGACCAAAAATGCCATATAAATAAAATAAATAAATAAATAAATAAATATAAATAAAACATCACCTATTAAGCTGGAGAATTGTGCCTCAAGAAGCATGATTATTCACGCCTAACGGTGATTATAAATAATCCCCCTTAGTTATGTGGCCTTTTTTACTCGAGACCTTAAACCCGAGGGATGTTTTCTTATCTGGTGCCCTAAGACCATCTGGTTTGGGAATCATCGGTTAAAGGCTCGCTACAAGGGTAAACTAGAAAGCCTAGACTAAGGGAAGAATAAAAAAAAAAAAAAAAAAAAAATATATATATATAGATAAATAAATGGCTTTATGGTTGGAGTTGAAATCCCAGAAATCATCACTTACACGGTGTGCATACTATCTAGGTTTTATGAAAGATAAAGTATTCAATCCAATTTTGAACTCTTACCTTAATTGAAAACAAGATCTTGCATGGATACTAAGTTTAAGGAAGAATAATTATAGGTGGACTTATGACCTAGGATCACTTATATTTTTGCAAAAATAGTTCGTAAACTTGTCTCTTATTCAAAATGCGTTTTCAAAACACTAACATTTGTTTTCTTTCTTTATGGATTTTGTGGGTGTAATCCGCTGAAAACCCTCAGGAGACAACACTCCTCCTCTAGGGTAACCTAGAGGTTTAACGGCTTGTTGCACGTGCTCAGTGCAATCGCGTCACCTGCGAAAGTGGTGTAATAAAATTGGTAGTATAGTTTTTCTTTTCTTTGTTTTGCTCGGGACGAGCAAAACAATAAGTGTGGGGGTGTGATTGTAACTCAATATTGCATATTTTATCTCATAATTCCCATGCATTTAATAAATAATATATGATTTTTACTCATCTTCTCTATATATTTGCAGGTACACACTCTAATGGAGAGAAAGCCAATAATCACTTTAATTAGCAATAATTAAAGTGATTAATCCAAGATCAAGATAAAGCTCAAGATTTGAAATCAAGATTCAGGAAGATCCGCGCACCCAATGAAGAATCCAGAAGGCCACGTGGCTAACCACCTAACAACCAGATCCCAACAGAAAATCTGGGCTCAACGGCCCAGATTCTGCCGCCAGATCTGGGATCTTGCCGCGCCCTGGCGGCAGTTACAGGGCCGTTGAGATCCGGATTTTGCGCCAACAAACTAGCTTCTGGATCCTTCACCTGGGGCCTATAAATACTTCACCTGGACCTGCGAGCAAAAACTGAATGGAGAAGAGAGGAAAATTAGTATGTTGTTGTAATTTTGTATTTTCTCTCTAGGTTTTAGTTCTTTAGATCCCTCTTCTTCTTCCCTAGATACTTTGTAAAAGAGAGAGATTGTGAGAGAGAGAGAGAGAGAGAGCTTGTGTAATCAAGGTGTGACAACTTGAAGCAACAAGGATTCATCCATTCTCCTTCCTCTACTTGAGCTTGGTTCTAGTTTACTTGCTTTCTTTAATTGCTTTCTTTACTTGCTTGCTTTAATTCCTTGCAATTTTATTCATGCTTTGTTTTACTTTTCTCATGGCTTGTAGCTAATTCTTTCTCCATGTACTAGCTAACCACTAGCCTTGCCATCTTCACTAACTCATGGGGTGATTGCTTTATTTCATCTTGCAAGTTGGATGGTCTTCTCTTCTCCGATGGGTTAAACCACCCTTCATGCAATGGGAAAGTAATTAGATCAACACGCAAGACGAAACCTACGCCGATGGAGTGACAACATGAGGCACGCCTTCACTATCACGGAGTTTAGTAAGTATTGGTAAGGTAGTAAGGTAAGCTAGTCATGGTTTGCTTCTTCAAGTTTCTTTTCTTTTTAGTGTGAATACCAATCTCACTCTTGATTTCTTTTCCACTTTCCATCATGAACATATCCATCCTTTCTTTCACTTCTTTTTCCATGATTGTTTTATTCTTTTAAGAACAAAGAAGACACTTTGTTTACATTTCTTCACTATGATTCGTAACGCTTCCATCGCTAGCTCTCCCTGAGAATCGACTCGGTATAGCCTTATGCTATAGCGAAGATAGGAAAGGATACATCAAACACATTTACATACACCTTTCTCGTCTTAATCAGGTGTTCGAATGGCGCTTCTCTGTCGATTCGAGGGGTGTTCATAGTCAAAGACTTATGTGGCTGCGGTCCGTAAGCTGCTGTGCCTTCATGACGTCTATAGTCCTTTCTGATGCTTCCCCTATATTCGCGATGCAGGCTACGGTAAAGAATTCAAGGATGTGGGAGAAGGGCAGACGTCATTGAGTCGGGGAGTCTTCGAGTGGCTGATTAGCATCCGACCATCACACTTGTTGTATAGGAGTAGGGACACCTGTTACTTGGAGCTCTATGTTTCGAGTCAGTTTGCCCGCCAGTTTGGGTATGACCAACTGTATGTAGGCAATCCAAACAGCAGTCTGGCCTTCATGGGGAGTCTTATCGATGGAGCTCGTGCCTGGCGGTTCTTCATTGCTGGCTGTACTGAGGTGCGACTGTGCATGCCGCTAAGGACTCCGAACCTTCTGACGACCCTGGGATTCTGCCAGTGGTATAGAACTTCGAACTCCACACCTACTAGATTTTCTATCAATTCCTTTGGTGTGAAGTTAATCTCTCAGCGGCTAAAGTGGAAAGTCACTGAGAAGAGCGAGGGTAAGAGGGTTCGCGTTCCAGGCCTCGGGGAATTCATCGCCGTTGATGATAGCGAAGCCTCGGATGCAGGAAGTCCTCGCTTTGAAGCGGATACGGGTGCTGAAGCTCCAACAGCTGCTTCTGGTGGGGTAGGCACGGCCCCCATGGAACATGTTAATGTGAAAGAAGTGGAGGAAGAAGATGCTGACGTCCACTTCAAGCGAAAGCGGGAAGGTGGATCTCGTAGGAAGAGGATAGTGAAGAAGCCTCATCGCTACGCTCCTACGGTTGTTGCAGAGGGCGAATTATCTGCAACGCCTCCTCCTCCTGCCCCTTTAGTCATTAAGTTATCAGCTCCTAGGCTGACTACTGATAAAGCTGCTCCGGACCCGGGTAAAATCAGCTCCGTTCTTGTAATATACTTCTTATGTGTTCCAGATAGCTCATTGTTTACTTTATGCTTTAGGAACTGAGGCGGTGAGAAGCCCAAGAGTTGAGACTGACGGAGAACAAGGGGAGCATTATGATCCCTTGTTCACTTATAGGGAAGGCGATGAAGCTGGCTATTTCGCCGTCTCGGAAGAGTCTGGAGGTAACGCGGCTGATGTAGGTCCTTCGGGCGTTGGGACTTCAAAAGGAAGTCCCGTAGCTTCTAGCTCTTTTTGGTGGACCATGGAGGGTTCAGCCAGTGAAGGAGGGCCGAGCATTCGTGTTGATTCTGTCAAAGATTTCCCAATAGAGCCTGCAAGGACTGATGCAGCCGTCAAGACAATTGAGGCGACATTATCTTTTGGTACTATTTTGATCTTTTGACTCCTGCTATTTATTATGCCTTGCCTAAACAAAGTCTTGCTGTAGGTGTTTCGCCTTTGGGTGCATCGACTTCGAGAGAGCCAACCAATCTTCCTGAGGGAACCAGGGGTGAAGTAAGTACTTCGATCGTGGCGGATGCTGCTGAGTTGGATGCTTTGTATCACGACCTGCCCTCTTATCAGCCTGAACCAGCCAGAGGAACTGAAATTGAGGGGACGGTAATCATGGAACCAACCTCACTTTCAACTATATCGGTGAGTGAGATGCCATTGGTTTCGCCAGTGCCGCCTATCTTGCCAGGCGCGGAGTTGAAGGTGATTACCAGTCCTGCTTTTCTAACATTGGTGGTTGAGCCAGCTCTCCCAGAAATAGTCACTAGTCCTACCTCGGTTGTGGCTAGTGTACTGGTTTCAATGAGGACTCCTCCGAGATCACCGACGACCCCTCATGTTGCTGCAGCCAGTGCCTCTATTATTTCCTTCATAGTTACACCGGTGAAGCCAGTGGAAACTCTGTCTTCAGGGGCTGCTCGTTTACCGGGAGTAATTGAGGCCGAGAATGAATTCGTGGCTGAGTTAATCGACAGCTTTTATAAGAGCTTGAAGCGATCCATTGCTTTGGTCTCGAAGGGCTCGACTACCTCGTTCTTTGCTTTAAAGGTGGTCCTCTCCCGAAGCATTGACAGTATCCGAGACTTTGGAGGTGATGATCAGGCCGCCGCATTAGAGCTTCTGGTGGACAGACTTGAGAGGGATGTGGACGAATGGCACCATCTTAGCCATTCAGATCTGGAGTATTTAGTTAACGAGCAGCTTGTGCATCTTGTTGCTAGATGCATGAAGCTCATCTCACCGCTCAAGAAGCTGCTAAGGAAATTTCTTCTGAATTGAAATCCTTGGAGACAAGGAAAGTAGAGCTCGGGGATGCCATAGACGCTTCTAGCAGTGCTCTTCTTAACACTGAGGATAAGATTGAAAAGGCTAAGGAAATGATCAGGAAGGCTAATCTTCTTTTGTTCAAGGCTAAACCAGTGCGTCTTGAAGAGACTGCCCGGCTTGAGCGGCTTAATGCCCAGAATGACGAAGCCTTGCGACAGGAGCTAGCACAGAGGGCAATCTTGGTTGAAATTGAAGCTCGCTTGGCCCAGACGGCGAGCTTTAATGAGGCCGAGTTAAGGTCGCAGGCACTTATCAGGGCTGCTGAAGAGAGGAAGACTAGGTTGGCCACTCTTGAAGAATGGATTAAGTCTTATGAAGCACCGTCATAACTTGTAATCTGTGCATTCATGTATCCCTCTTTTGGAATCAATAAAAAGTGATTTTATTTTGACTCCCTTGTTGCATTTCCAACTTGTTTTATTTTCTGAATTCTCGCTTTCAAGTTGTATCGCAACCCTTTGAGAAAATAGTCCTTACTGGACTAAAAGATGAGACCTGACCATCTGCTAGTTCAGAGGTCGCAATGACGTAACCGATTGAGAAGCCATCAAGCTCAAAATTATCATATGATGACAAAGAAATAGTCCTTGCCGGACTGAAAGATGAGACTTGGCTATCTGCCGGTTCAGAGGTCGCAATGACGTAACCGATTGAGAAGGCACCAAGCCCAAAATTTTGTCGTACGATGACAAAGAAATAGTCCTTGCCGGACTGAAAGATGAGACTTAGTTATCTGGCGGTTCAGAGATCGCAATGACGTAACCGATTGAGAAGCCTCCAAGCTCAAAATTTTATCATATGATGATAAAGAAATAGTCCTTGTCGGACTAAAAAATGAGACTTGGCTATCTGTCGGTTCAGAGGTCGCAATGACGTAACCGATTGAGAAGCCACCAAGCTCAAAATTTTATCGTATGATGACAAAAAATAGTCCTTGTCGGACTGAAAGATGAGACTTGGCTATCTGCCAGTTCAAAGGTCGCAATGATGTAACCGATTGAGAAGCCACCAAGCTCAAAATTTTATCGTATGATGACAAAGAAATAGTCCTTATCGGATTGAAAAATAAGAGTTGGCTATCTGCCGGTTCAGAGGTCGCAATGACGTAACCGATTGAGAAGCCACCAAGCTCAAAATTTTGTCGTATGATGACAAAGAAATAGTCCTTGTCAGACTAAAAGATGAGACTTGGCTATCTGTCGGTTTAGAGGTCGCAATGACGTAACCGATTGAGAAGCCACCAAGCTCAAAATTTTGTCGTATGATGACAAAGAAATAGTCCTTGTCGGACTGAAAAATGAGACTTGGCTATCTGCCGGTTCAGAGGTCGCAATGACGTAACCGATTGAGAAGCCACCAAGCTCAAAATTTTATCGTATGATGACAAAGAAATAGTCCTTGTCGGACTGAAAGATGAGACTTGGCTATCTGCCAGTTTAGAGGTCGCAATGACGTAACCGATTGAGAAGCCACCAAGCTCAAAATTTTGTCATGACAAAGAAATAGTCCTTGTCGGACTGAAAGATGAGACTTGGCTATCTGCCAGTTCAGAGGTCGCAATGACGTAACCGATTGAGAAGCCACCAAGCAATTTGTTGGAAAAAAATGAGGAGATCACTGTCATAGGTTTAATGTTAACTTAATAGCGAAATGGATGCCAGAGGTGTAGTGTTAAACATAGCATGAAAAAGGTCTCATTCTCATTGCGAGAAACGAGCAGATCACTGTCATAGGTTTAATATTAACTTAACAGCGAAATGGATGCCAGAGGTGTAGTGTTAAACATAGCATGAAAAAGGTCTCGTTCTCATTACGAGAAACGAGGAGATCACTGTCATAGGTTTAATGTTAACTTAACAGCGAAATGGATGCCATAGGTGTAGTGTTAAACATAGCATGAAAAAGGTCTCGTTCTCACTGAGAAAAACGAGGAAATCACTGTCATAGGTTTAATGTTAACTTAACAGCGAAATGAATGCCAGAGGTGTAGTGTTAAACATAGCATGAAAAAGGTCTCGTTCTCACTGGGAAAAATGAGGAAATCACTGTCATAGGTTTAATGTTAACTTAACAGCGAAATAGATGCCAGAGGTGTAGTGTTAAACATAGCATGAAAAAGGTCTCGTTCTCACTGGAAAAAAATGAGAAAATCACTGTCATAGGTTTAATGTTAACTTAGCAGCGAAATGGATGCCAGAGGTATACTGTTAAACATAGCATGAAAAGGTTTCGTTTTTGTTGCGAAAAGCAAGGAGATCACTGTCATAGGTTTAATGTTAACTTAACAGCGAAATGGATGCCAGAGCTATACTGATAAACATAGCATGAAAAGGTCTCGTTTTCTATGCGAAAAGCGAGGAGATCACTGTCATAGGTTTAATGTTAACTTAACAGCGAACTGGATGAAAAGATCTTTATATGTGGTCTTACCATTCCATGGATGAGAATTGGTAAGTGATTTTGGAGAGGGGATAAATGGGAACAGGTCCCTTAGGATTTTTAGCAAATCCTCAGCTGTCAACAGGTTTGATATGTCTTTACCAACTACCGTTTGAGTCGGGCTAGGATGCTATTCTCCTCAGCATGATGAGTTGTCGAGGACTTATGTTGGATTTAAAGGCCAACATTTTCCTCTATCCTTAACCGTTAAAGGTGTTGGATCATTTGGTTAATGCATGTGTAATCTTGATTCTTCTTTGAGACAACCAGTGTATGATCAGCTTCCTACTGGTTTATGGTTGCATGACCTTGTTTGGAGAAAGAGAGGGGCACTTCTTGTGTGTACCTTGGACTTGAAGGTCTTGATCAGAGGTGTAATGTTAACTTGATCATGAGAAGGATCCTTAATCAAGGATAATACTTATTTAAGAACTTGTCATTGATCGGCATCATGAGTAAATCACCATCTGAAGTCATAAGGCGATATGCTCCATTTGAATAGACTGTTTCTATTACAAATGGTCCCTCCTATTTGGGCTGAAATTTGCCTTTGGTTTTGTGAGTCATGATCATTGGTCGTCTGACGGCTAAAACCAAATCTCCTTTCTGGAAGACTCTTTGTTTGACCTTCTTGTTGAAGGCTTTTGAGATTCGAGCTTGATACAACTCGATGTGCTGCTGAGCTTGTAACCGCTTCTCATCTAAGGCTTCGAGCTCTTGAAGACGCAACCGATCATTGTCTTCTGATGTGATCTTAGTCATTAAAGCGACTCGCAATGACGGCATCTGGATTTTTAACGGTATAACTGCTTCACACCCGTACACCAGGAAAAAAAGGCGTATTGCCTGTCGGGGTCCGAACCGTGGTTCGATAGGCCCAAAGACATTCACCAAGCTTTTCGTCCCAATCTCGCTTATTCAAGGAGACGAACTTTTTGAGTAACTTAATGATTGTCTTGTTGAATGCTTCTGCCAAGCCATTAACGGCAGGATTATAGGCAGTGGAAGCCACATTCTGAATTCAGTATTTATCGCAGAATTGATAGAATACCTGGCTTATGAATTGGGGACCGTTATCATGGATGATCCGCCTAGGGACACCAAACCGATGAATAACGTGGTGTTTGATGAAATTAACCACATTAGAAGTTTTGACTTCAACCAGTAGTATGGCTTCTGCCCACTTTGAAAAGTAATCGGTTATTGCCAGGATAAACCGGTGTCCTTTTATCGAAGAGGGGCTGATTGGCCCTACGACATCGATCCCCATGCTTCAAATGGCTATGAAGCAACAGTTAGGTGGAGCAACTCTGGAGGCTGGTGTATGAAGTCCGCATGAATTTGGCATGCTTTACACCTTCGTACATATTGGATGGCATCGACTATCATGGTTGGCCAATAATATCCAAGCCTATGCAATCTGTCTTTAAGTTTTGGACCTGGCTGATGAGCTCCGCATATGCCTTCGTGTGCTTTTTTAAGTACTTCCTGTGCCTCTGAATTAGAAAGGCAACGGAGAAAGATACCGTCGAATGAACGATGGTAAAGTGTCTTCAGAGTTGGATCATAGTAAAAACGGAGAGACCTTCGTCTGATAGATGTCGCTTCTTTAGGATTGTCTGGCAGCAGACCATGTAGAGTATAGTCGATGAAAGGAACTCGCCAATCTCTCGGCTCAAGATCCGTCAAGATATTATAAACCTCTCTGGTTCTTAACATATGTTTAGAGCAGACAAGGTGTTGAGTCGCCACTGTAAGGTGATACTCGGTGTCGACTGGCAGGGCTAGTGTTGTTGCTAATGCAGCAAGAGCATCTGCCTTAGTATTCTGAGATCGAGATACGTGCCGGATGTAAAAGCCATCAAACAGATTAGCCAATTCGATGACTGTGTGATAATAAGGCACCAAATCCTCATGACGGACCTCATATTCACCTTTAACCTGATTGATAATCAGTTTTGAATCGCCGTAAGCTTCAAGGTAGCGTACCCCCATTCTGTGGGCGAACTGAAGACCAATGAGTAGAGCATTATATTCTGCTACATTGTTGGAGCATGATTCCGTCAGAAAAAATGCTCTAAGAAGGACATGATTCTGTGGAGAGATAAATATAACCCCCACGCCGGCAATGATCCTGCCTTTAGGTCCTATTCGTGATGCTCCATCGAAGAACATCTGCCAAACTTCAACTTCTGAATTGGACTCGAAGACTTCATCTGGAATATCTTCATAAAGTTTTGAGTTTTCCGGAATCGGATGAGCAGCCAAGAACTCTGCGAGGGCCTGGCCTTTAACCGCCTTTTGAGGGATAAAGAGCATGTCGTATTGAGACAAAAGAAGCGCCAATTTAGCTAATCTTGAATTCAATGATCCTGGCTTCGTCGTGAGAAGACGCAAAAGATTCACTCTGGAGATGACATGTATGGTTTGGCCGACCAAATAATGTCGTGTCTTTTGAACGGCAAAGATAAGAGCTAAGCACTCCTTCTCAATAGGATTATAATGAGATTCTGCTCCTATCAAAGTCCTCCTCAGATAATAAATGGCCTGTCCGTGACCATTGTCGCTTTTTTGAGCAAGCAGGGCACCAAGAGAATGATCCATAGCTTTCACATAAAGCAAGAATGGTTTCCCTGATGTGAGAGCCACTAAGACTGGAGGTTTTATGAGATATCTCTTGATATCCTCGTAAGCTTCCTGACAAGCTTGATCCCATACGAAGGAAGCGCCCTTTTTCATGAGTCGGGTGAACGGTTGATATCGGCCTGAGAGATTTGCGATGAATCTTCTGATATAAGCCAGTCTACCTTGCAAGCCTCTAAGCTCTTTTAGATTTCTAGGTGGATGCATGCTCATAACTGTAGGGTATTGTAACCCTAGATTTGGTGTTTCGAAAGACGCCTTCTTCGTGCACCAAGACTTGGCCAAGGCCTGGACTATAATCCAGATCTGGAGAACTAGAGGGAATGGCATGCGATGCTCGTCCGCCCCTACGCAACTCTCGTCCCCTTCCGATCATATTAATGGATGCAGAGGGCAAATCTTGTGATACGCTCCTTTTGCGATGTTTCACCGGGGCCTGAACCGACAGTCGATCAAAAACTGATCGTCGGCCTGGGGGAGTGGCGAGGATTGGTCCTAGCCGGTAATAGACTGAGTGGACCATCACCAGCTGACATCCCACTTGTTGACAATAGGAGGGAGAAGTTTGGAAAGATTCTGACTTCCGTTTGTTTGTCAAGAATTCCCGCAAGTCTGACCCAGTTGGGCCTAAACGAACCAGTACAGAGGCTTTGTTAGATTGCGCATTGGACGATGTCCTGTTCCTTTTATCACCGCAGAGGGGATTAGCACTAAATGTGCTTCAGCTTTAGCTTCGCGGCTAAGAACCTTGGGAATGTCCTTGGGTGTTGAAGCTGCATAAGCACTACTGTCAACACTTAGGGACGACCTCTTAGCTCCGCTACAAAGCGCGAGCTTAGCGCTTGATGGACTGGGGAGCGAAGCATGCTGTGGTGCTTTTTTCGCTATGTTGTTACAAAGATGATCAGCCTTAGATAGTGCTTTGGTTCTAAATTCGCAGCTAAAAGCTTTGGAAACGCCTTTGGGCACTGAAGCTGCATAAGCACCGCTATCAGCACTTAGGGGCAATCCCTTAGCTTCGCTTCAAAGAGCGAGTTTAGCACACTGGTGCTTTGGTTCGAGCTTCGCGGCTACGAACATCATGCGTACCCTGAGGTCCAGTAGCTTCGCTCATGAGAACGAGGCTGGCGCGAGGAGTTAATGTTCTTGAATTAGGCGAAGGTATGGTCGCCGTTGTGACTTCGCGGCTAGCAGTCTCACTAGAGCAGGCAGGCATGTTGTCTTTTTCTTCGCAAGAGAGACGAACTTGTGGCGTAATTACGTCTGAGGTTTCATACAGAGCCTTCTGCTTTGGCCTCCACATCTACTTTGAAAGAGGAGACTTAGGTTCGTAGGGAACCAGATTAGCCACACGCGAGACTGGGTGGTGTTGGCAAGATTCTACTTCCGGTTTCTGCTCCGAAACCTTGGCCATGGAGACCTTTCTATGCTTCCGTGCATGGAGCATTAGACCCACCCCAGAGAGGACTTCTTCGAATTTTCCTTGGTCGAAGTGAACAACTAGGTTCTCGAAGGTGACGGGCTGAAGATTCTGACCCTTGTATTGTGGGCCTGCTCTCTTGTTGCGCCAGAGGACCGCGGTAGGCTCGCAGGGAGCCTTATCTGTCTCCGCAGAGACTTGCTTCGAAGATTTAGCCAGAGGGGCTCTGGCCACACCGGCTTCCTTGAATTCAGAGATAGACCCGAAGGTCTGTTCGTCACATTGCGACACTTGATTCTCAACAGTGGAGAATTCAATCCCCAGCGGAGTCGCCATCTTGTTTTCCATTAATTTTGCAAAGGGGAAAACTTACAAAAAAGTGTCGATGAGCTAAATTACAAGTAACACAAAAGATTATAAGTAGATCTCCTCTGAGATTCTAGAGAAGTGTGTCGATAGGAGTCTGGTCAGCGCGCGACCACTTTGTCCCTTTGACGATGCGATCGATGGGATCCCTTCTCACCTGGTTCAGGGAATCGGAGAACAGAAGTTAGTAGAACTCTCTTGTTACTTCTCAAACTGCCTCCGCTTAGGAATTCCTTCTCGCCTGGTTCCGAAAATTCCTTGAGAGGAAAGAAGGTATTAGGGTATCAGCACCCTGATTAGAGAAGTAGTTCTCTGAATTCTCTGAATTCTTAGAAGTTAGAGAATAGATCTTTGTTTAGCCATCTCTCTCTCTGTTTTTTTAGCCTCTTCGCCTCGTGCGTGCTGTTCGCCCTCTCCCCCCTGTTTGTACCTCTGGTGGGCTATTTATAGGGAGAGCAGGGGTATAATTGTCCCTTGAAAATCTAAAAACAGATTGAGTCAATCTGTTTAAATATGGAAAGTAGCCTTGCTGCAAGGCTAGGAATCAGCTTCTGCGAAGCTAGGAATAACAGGTAGGTCGATCTCCTGATCTGTTTTGATTCTTTCCAAATAATTGAAAGATCTCCTCTGATCTTCTTACTTGTTTTAGGAGAGTCAAGAGATTATGGCAAACAACTGCCAAACTTGATCTCAGATTTGATCTTGATAAGATTTGATCTTGATCTTGAATTGATTTGATTTCATCTGGAGATTTAATTGGTCAAAGGTTGACCATGAAAGACCCGCAGCTGAGCTGCCGCATTGAGCTCGTAGCGGAGTGGAAGGAGCATCTGGAAAGTTAGAAGGCTCTCCACCGGAGCTAGATAACATCTGTGGCGAAGCTACCGAACATCCTTCTGCGCGGTTGTTTGTGGCTTCGAGCGAAACTAACTCTCTATGGAGTTAACTGAGCACTTCAGGCGAAGCTGTAAGTTAGCTTACTGATAGAGCTTTGAATAGCTTCAAGGTGAAGTTGAATAAACATAGCCTCTCAGGTGAGGCTATCCCCTTAGGCTCATGTGATGCTAAGTGTTGAGCTAACCTAGCATCTTAGACCTGCTTAGGTCTCTTCAGAGACAATCTGGGCTCACTGTCTGCTTCACTGGATCAGTAGAGTCCAAGTTGTTGTTTTGTCCCTCAGAGATGGGTACAGAACTGGTCGTCAACTTATCTGTCACTTGTCTTTTGTAAATATCAACAAGTTTAGACATTGTTCAGGCCAATAAGAATCTTGTCTTTTTTAAAGTGTCAACAAGAGGATGTAAAAATAACGATAGAGAAAATGATAAAAGATTTTGGAATTGGTTTTTAAAATAAGATGAAAAAAACTCATGGCTACTAACTACTAATTGCTCCACTAACCATGCTAACTTCTTAGTGATCGTTGCCTCACATAGATTCTTAGCCATCACTAATCTTTGGCTTCAAGAGACGATACAGAGCATGGCCCATAAGATTGTTCTTCTACATTCAAATAATACATCCATACCACACAACAAGTTGCAAGCTACTATTAAATCATCAAAATCGGTTGAGATGAGCATGAAATAAAGAAGACATTTCAAGTTAGCAAGTTAGTGAGTTAGGTGTTAGAAATGTTAGAATGTTAGAATCCATCATCATGAGCCATCAAAGGCTCTTGCAAGAGCAAGGCCTTATAGAGGCAATTAGATTCATATGGATTGTCAAGTAAGTGGTTAGATGGTTAGTGATTAGCAGTCAGATTGCCATGAGAAGAAGAAATTAGCCAAGCATCATATAAAAGATGGAGAAGATTACAATGAGAAGAAAGGAGACACCTTTATATAAATTGTCACCATTTATTACATCAATCTCTCTTTCTCTCTCTGAATCTCTCTGCCTTAATACATGATATAAAAAGAAAAGAAAATACAAAATAAAAGAAGAAGAACACCTACACTACCCTACATTAAAAGATAGAAACCTAGCCTAAATCTAAATCTGCCTCCGTTTTAGTCAACCCTGTCATATTTATAGGCAAAAGGAGGTTCTAGTGCGGGGATGCGCGACGCTTCGGGGACCTTCAAGATATGCTCTGATTCGGGTATTTTCATCCGTATATTCGTCTGACGTGCGCAAGGGTCTAGATTCAATGTATCTTCTAGAAGATCTCTTACTTGGCCTCCAAGAAATGCAGATTTAATTACTCGAAAATGGGTTTAATTAAGCTCTTATTATCCATTTGCCCTCCTTGTCTTGATTATCTGCAAGAGAGACCAAAACACGGTTTAGACCGACATTTTATTCATAAATCGGTGGGAAAATATGATATAATAATGCAGAACTATAGACTAATCACACCCCACACTTATCTTTTGATCTCCCGAGCATAACAAGAAAAGAAAAACTATACTACAAATGTTATTACACCACTTTTGCAGGTGACGTGATTGCACTGAGCATGTGCAACAAGCCATTAAACCTCTAGATTAGCTCTAGAGGAGGAGTTTTGTCTCCTGAGGATTTTTAGCGGATTGCACCCACAAAATCCATAAAGAAAGAAAACAAATGTGAGTATTTTGAAAACACATTTTGAAAGAGAGACAAGTTTTTGAAATATTTTTGCAAAAATATAAGCGATCTAAGATCATAAGTCTAGCAAAAATTATTCTTCCTTAAATTTAGTCTACATGCAAGATCTTGTCTTCAATTAAGGTAACAATTCAAAATTGGATTGAATATTTATCCTTTATAAAACCTAGATAATATGCACTTTGTGATAGTGAAGATTTCTTGGATTTCAACTCTAACCATCAAGCTATTTATTTATATATTTTTTCTTTTGTTTTTTCTTCCTTAGTTTTCTTAGGCGATAGTCTACCCGGGTAGTGAGCCTTTAACCGATGACTCCCAGACCGAACGGTCTTAGGGCACCAAATGAGAAAAAATCCCTTGGGTTTAAGGACTCGGGTAAATAAGGCACAAAACTAAGAGATTATTTGTTTCTTTTGACCACTGTTAGGCGTGAATAATCATGCTTCTTGAGGCATAATTATCCAGCTTAATAAGTGATTTTTCTTCATATATATATATATATATATATATATATATATATATATATATATATATTTATTTAATTTATTTTTACTTGATGGCATTTTAGATCTTTGTTTTCATCTCAAAAATTGTGTTTATGTGAAGTACATACTATCTAAGGCAAAAAAATTTAAGATGAAATTATCTCCCCAATCTTTTATACTTAACCTATATTCTTAAACAAGATCCATTATTTCAACTAGGTTTAAGATGTCATAATTATGGTTTCCTTAATTTCTAAGATCATCTTAATTTTCTTAAAAATAGATCAAAACTTTGTCTCTTGTTTCAAAAAGTTTTTAAAGAAAGGGAAAGATTCTATACAAAAGGGAAATTCTAAGAATATCTTAAAAGAAGTGAAAAAAGAAAGAAAATCTAAAAAAACTCTATGTTAGTAAACCCTCCCCCACACTTATCTCATGCATTATCCTCAATGCATCGTGATGTATGTATGCATGAAACAAATAGAGAGGGAAGAAAAAAATCACCTCAAGGTGGTGGTTCCAGTGGTGGTCTGATTGGTCCACGAAATGCGGACCAATCCAATTTGCATGGAGTCCGGATGAACCCACCAGAGACCTCTATAATACAACCCACTAGAATGATGTATATATGGATGATTTTTATTAAGAATTTAACCCCATCTAATTTTCAAATTTTTAAAATAATGTCAGAGTCAATTTTATCAACATCTTTGGCCCAAAATGGAGTATGAAAAGATGAAATAATTGATTTGGATTCAGGAAGCATAGGAACAACTACTGACTCAGGAATTTGACTTAAGTCAAGTAAAGGTTCAGGAGTCAAAATTGGTTCAGGAATCGAGTCCAAATCAAGAAGTTGAAATTCTAGTCCACATTCATTTCCTCACAATGGAATGTGACTCACTGAGATTGGTGATTCAAGTTCAACAACGAAAGGTATGGGAACCAAAACTGACTCTAAAATGTTGCTCGATTTGGGTAACAAAACTGGAGTCAATATTGATTCAGGAATTTTAACTGGATTACAAATTTGAGGATCAAAGTCACAGTCCTTTTTGAGTTCAATTTCATAAAAATGAGAACTTTCCAATATGTCAATGGGACATTCAAAAGTATGAAATTGGTCAAGTTCAATTTGTTGATCATAAAAGATTAGTGATTCACTTTCACGATGGATTGGCACAGGATCCAATGTTGACTCGAGAAAAATTCTGAAATCAGGTAAAAAACACCTCAGTCATTATGGAATCTGGCAGTGAAATTGAATTACCAAGTTGAGATTTAGGATCATATTCATGCTCAAGTTCAATCTCAGGAAAAGGATAGCTTATCAAAATGTCAATGGAATTTTCAACATTTGAGGTTTGATCAAGTTCAGATGGGTGGACTGAAATTGAATCTTAGTTTCTAAAATGACAAGAGTCCTGGGTCAGATCAATAGAGGTAGGGATAGCTGAATTGATCAAAGGTTGATAAGATAAAGTTTTCTCATTCCTATAAATGTTGACCAATTGACTTAATTGTGTTTCCAACCTATCAATAGACTGAGAAGAAGATTTTTGAAATTGTAACGCAGACTCCTGCAAGATTTCTATACTCTTTTCTAGACTTGATTTTTCTTCAAGTGGATGTTCCAGAAAGGGAGTATAAGAATCTTTGTTTTGAAAAGAGAGTGAAGATTGTGAGTCCAACGTATTTTGAGATTGAAGCTCAGGCTCACGAAAGCACTCCATACTCGTTTTCAGGGTAGATGGTTGGTCATTTTGAATAGGTGAAAATGAGTATGAATCTTGAAAATATTGTGGAATCAGGGAGTTGAGCTTCTTTTGTTGGGACTCAAGCATGGCTTGCATGGCTTCTATATTTTTTTCGAACTCAGATTTTTCTTTAAAATTGGGAAATGGAGATTGTGAAAATTGTAGACAAGGTGGTGGAAAATTTGACTCGGGGGAGGTGAATCCTCATTGACTCTGTGAAGAGTGAAAATTATTTTAGAAATTATTGTTATAAGATTGGGGGTATGGGTTGTATTGATTCGGATAAGTCCAACCCGGTGTATTTAGTTGGTTCATATTTAAAAAGCCAGGTTGGAATTATCTGAATCAAATGGAGTTGGTGTGAAATATGGATTCATATTAGGATTGAAAGAATTGTTACTGTTGAATTCCATTTCACAAACAATCACAAACAAAAAAGAAAAGCAAACAACAAACAAAAAGAAAGAAAATCAAAACCAAGCCTATATTAGGGTTGACCTAGACCTAGATGATTCTTAACTGGGTGATTAGTCGGGGGAGGTTGTTGCTTGAATCCGACTACAAGCTAATCGACCAGGTAGGAGCAAAATACGGTGGGAGGTATCCGTGCGTAAGCAACGGACCTTAATTACGCCAAACCACGGTATCTTCAAGGCGTAACCTCTTAATCCCTAACCTTAGACACCGATTCTATAAGAGTAAGATTCAAAACAAGTTTCACCCTCAGTCAATCTCTTAATGAGTCTGAGATGTCCCTGTTTTCCATTGATTTTGCAAAGGGGAAAGCTTACAAAAAAGTGTTGAGGAGCTAAATTACAAGTAATTGAAAAAAATTACATGTAGATCTCCTCTGAGATTTCTGAGAAAATGTGCCGGTAGGAATCTGATCAACGCGCGATCACTTTATCCCTTTTGACGATGCGATCAGTCAGATGATCGAACTGCCTCTGCTTGGGAATTCCTTCTCGCCTGGTTCCGAAAATTCCTTGAGAGGGAGGAAGATCTTAGGGTATTAACACCCAGAATTTATCCTTGTAGGATTAGAGAAGCGATTCTTTGAATTCTTGAAAGTGAGAGAGTAGATCTCTAATTTTCTCTCTATCCTGACCCGTTTCTCCTCTCCTGCTTCTTGCGTGCCTCTGGTAGGCTATTTATAGGGTAAACAGGGGTATAATTGCCCTGAAAATCTGGAAACAGATTGAGTCAATCTGTTTTACATTGGAAAGTAGCCTTGTTGCGAGGTTGGAAACAGCTTCTGTGAAGCTAGGAATAGCATGTAGTGCCAATTTCTTGATTCGCTCCGCTAAATGAGGGATACTTACTTGATCCTCTCTAGTTAATTAAGAGATCTCCCCTGATCTTCTTACCTGTTTGGGAGAGTCAAAATATCATGGCAGGCAACTGCCAAATTTAATTTCAATCAACATGATCTCATCTGGAGATTTGATTAGTCAAATGACTATAAAGGACTCGCAGTGGAGTCATTACGTCGAGCTCATAGCGGAGCTGGGAGAAGCTTCTGGCGAAGCTAGAAGAAAGCTCTCAGCAGAGCCAGTCAACCTTTTGCGCGGCTGCGTGGAGCTTCGAGCGAAGCTAACTTTCTGTGGAGTTAACTTAGTATTTTCAGGTGAAGCTGTAAGCTAGCTCGCAGCGAGGCTATGAAGGAGCTTCTTGTGATGCTAAGCAACTTTGGTTTCTCATGTGAGACTTATCTTGTGGGTTCGTGCGAGACTAAATGTTGAACTAACATAGTGTCTCTGGACCTGCTTGGGCCTTCTCACGAATTTTTTAAGGACAATCTTAGCTTACTGTCTGCTTCACTGGATCAGTAGAGTCCAAGTTGCTGATTCGTTCCTTTGAGATCCGTGAAGAACTGGTCATCGGCTTGTCTGCCACTTGTCTTTTGTAGATGTCAACAAGTTAGACATTGTTCAGGCCAGTTAGGAATCTTGTCTTTTTAGAGTGTCAACAAGGCCCCCTTCAAAGTTTTCGTGAAACAAGGCCCCTTCAAAGTTTTCATGAATCTGAAATGGAATGGTTCAGATTTTGACATACTTTGAACTGCTTTGATGGTGTGTGGTTATGAATATCGCCTTTGAGGTTGAGTTCAACTTCGCCTTTAACTCTGCTTTCAAGCTGGAATAGGTTCGCCATGGAATTGTATCCGCTTCCGTGTAACTTCGCTCTTTTGGGTAGCCTCGCGCTTATGGGTAGCTTCGCACTTGGGTCTCCGGTGTGGCTTCGCTTTGGATCGGGCTGGAACGACGTTCCTTTCCCGAGGCTAACTGCTTTTTGCAAGTTGCGAGAAGGGTTGCTCCCTTTTTCAAGGTTAGAATAACCTCTCTTGCATTAACGAGAGAGATTGTTCCCTTTTTCGAAGTTCAAATAACTTCGTGTGCATTCCCAAGGGAGACTATTCCCTTTCTCAAGGCCAAGCACTTAAATGCCTTAAATTCGCCCGCGCCTCCAAACTTGAAGTAGTAGCGGCGTGGTCAGGCCATGAGGCCTATAAATAGGACACTTGTAGTCCTTCTTAGAGAAACATACTTTTCTCTTTCTGAAAAGTTTGTTTATAACCTCTCCCCATTGCTCAAGTAAGGAAGCTGAGGCCTCCTTGAAGTAGTGGGGACTCTCACTCAATTAAGAACTGGTGAGCCTCGGCCATCCAGTGACTTTCAGGGAGTTTGTCTCCCTTAATCTTCTTAACTTTACTAGCTATCTTAGGGATTAAATTCTCTTGGTCTTTGCATTTGGCTGATTTTTAGAAAAGGGTTTCGGCCCTATTTTTTTAGCTTCTTGGCGAAGCTAGCATTCTCGCTATTTTCATGCAGAGTTGTTGCCTTGATCTATCTGCCTGTTAAATCTGCCATATAGGCAAGGCTTAGGACTTGGTCCTTTTAAGGTTGAGCCAGTCTTGCCATATAGGTGGGGTCAAGACTGCGTCCCTCTGGGCCAGTCTGGCCTAGCCATATGGGCGAGGCTAGGACTTAGTCCTTTTTGAGGCTTTTTCAACCTAACTGCCTTGGGCGGGGCTAAGACTTGGCTTATGTTAAGCTAGTCTATCATTACTGTGCAAGTGAGGCCATCCTTTGCTTAGCTAAAATCCATCTTCAAGGCACAACTGGATCGGACATGAATTGCTTCGCTCAAAGAATTTTAACTTAGAATTTCATTCCTTTTTTGATTTAATGCTAACTTGCTTCCTGTTTGCGTTGCAGTGAAATATGCTCGCCAGTCTTTCGTCTCGATGAAAGAGACTAGAAACTTGCCTCTTGATTTTCAAGTTGAAACTTTGATCATAAGCAGGCGGGACATACTAGAACAGCTGATGCATGTTCCAAGAAGAGGCTGGCAGTCACTTTTCCGTGATGATCCACTTCGGGAAGAGGCTGGTAGTCACTTATCTGAGATGATCCACTTCGGGAAGGCGGACGTCACCAGTAAGGTCTTGGATCCTTCCTTTACCAATTTTGTTTAAGGAAGATCCATCTTTCTGGTGGCAACCAATCCTTTGCCAATTTTGATCAAAGAAGATCCAGCTCCCCATCTCTTGCCAATTTTCATCAAAGAAGATCCAGCTTCTTGCTGGCAAAATTTGTCATTAAGCGAAGGATTACGGCCTTGTGCAGGAGGAAGGCCTTTCGTATCCATTTGGTTTAGCTTATCACCTTGGAAGTAGATAGGACAACGTGTATGCCTTTGGAGCAAAGATTCTGTTGTATGAAAGACAATCTTGATATAGTATCAATGTATCTTCCCTTTTGAATCAATAAAAATGTTTATTTTCTGCTTATCTACTTTGTTCCCCTCCTTTTCGATTCGAGAACACCTGGAATGGACTAGCTTAAGTAAGTCTTTTCCTTAGGAGGAAATGAAAGTTCTTAGCGGAGCTAAGTTCCAACGAAGCTGAAGACAAATTTCCAACTAAGTCAGGAACAAGTTTCTGGCAAAGCTAGTACTGAATTTCCACGAAGCTAGAGGTGAGCTCTTAGCGGAGCTAAGGCTCGTCTTTCAGCAAGGTTACTCAAGCGTCGGCGAGGTCAACGCTGAACTCACAGTGGAGTTAGCCCTTAGTGGGGCTGAAGCAAGGCTTCTCGGGAAGGCTCTTAGGCGCCGTTTTAAATTGATTTAAAACGACCGCCTGCGCTCCTTTTAAGGAGTCGAAATTAAGACATTTTATGTCTATAAAAGCCTGATTTGGCTGAAAGAGAGCGAATCACTTCTCTTTGAATTTTCAGAGAAACAAGTCTCTTTCTTCTTTTTCTCCTTCGTTAAGATTTTCAAAACTTTTTAGTTCTTCCATGGCTCCCAAAAGACGAGTAGGCAAAGAGGCTGCAACCTCTGTGACGGAGGGGCCTTCTCCTCCTCCAGTCATCGAACGCCCCATTGCAGGTAGGGATTTTTCCCTTTTATTCATAGATTTTCATAGATTTTCGAGGCCAATTTCTGGCTATTTCATGATGAACCCGGAGTAATTTGCCATGATCCAGTGATCTCAGGGAGTTGCTCTCCCTTAATTCAAATCCACCAAATTTTTAGGGGATTTACTTCTCCTTCAATTTCGTGAATTGAAATTTAGAAACCGAAGGGTTTCTTCTCCAAGCTTCTATGCGAAGTTAGCCCTTAGGGTTGTTCACGTTCTGTCACGTGGCAGGATGTGAAGCTAGCTCTCGGAGCGTAGCTGGGAAAAGGACCTTAAAGTCCTTTGAACAATTTTAGGCACAAGTGCCTTTCCAGCGAAGTTGGCTCTTAGGGGGCTTCTTTGCATTCTGTTCAGTGACAGAACGCGAAGCTAAGATTTTGGAGCGAAATTAACACTTGGATATTTTCTGCATTCTGCCTTCGTGCAGAATGCGAAGCTACGCTGCAATTGCCAAGCTGAGCTTCAGGACGAAGTTAATACTAGGTTAGTTTCGCTTGAAAAGCGAAGCTATGCCTTAGCAAAAAAATTTTGCTTTAGCTTTCCTTTTCTTCAGCAAATGAACTAATATGATTTCTTCTTGATTTTGCAGTGCACTATACTCCGGCTCCTTTGAACACTCTCTTCGGAACAGCCAGGGGACTGATGGCAATGTTAGCCTGCAATTCCAGAGGCAAGCCTCATTATTTAGTGAGCGAAATACTCCCAGTCGGGATGCCCTTATCTACGCTAGAGACCAGCGTACTATGAAGAGCATCTTAACTACTGCTCCCCTCGAGGATTGTCACCGAAAAATCTATCCGGTTTTATGTTTAGGGATGCAGCGCCAGATACGAATCATCAGCTGCTGGCGGAGAAGGGCAGTGGATTTTCAATCTGGATGGCGAGAAGTATTATCTCCCATCTAGCAAGCGTTATTTTCCATTGTCTTTCTTCCAATGTGTGACGAGGCTTCGAAAGATAAAGTGGCAAGTGACTCGGACTACCGACTCCGTTCACGTGGGAAAATTGATAGCTCCTTCTCTCCGTTATACAAGGGGGTCCTCCTCACTACGTATTGGGTCTCCACTCTGGGAACGTTCTCTCAGACATCCTAGTAGGGGAAAATCCTGCTGTGGCTCAGACTTTTGGAAACCAGTTCTTCAAGGCTCGTGATAATTATCCAGCCGCTGATTTCAGGACCCCTGGGTGGATTCATCCCCCAAAGGCCTAGTGGAGGGACTTGACCTTATATGTCTTGGCCCATTTTGAAGAAGATTTAGAGAGATTGGGACTCTACGAGGCTGTTAGGCAACCTGTTACGGCATCCAGATGAGCGTAGCGAACTTCTACGCCATCCTTGAGTTATACTACCCAGCTACAGGGACTTCTTCGCCCCTGTAGGTGAATTGGGCATGGCTTTGCACGAGATGTGGGAAGTCTCTGCTCTACCCTTGGGATCTCTCCCATATGAAGAATATTTCCCGTGCGAGGTGAAATTGGCACTTCTGGAGAAACAGGAGCCCGCTTTGTTCGAGACTTATCGGGAATTGATGTGCCACCTTTACATTTGCTCGAGTATGCATGGGAGCCATAAGGGAGTTTCATGCAGTTCGAAGAGCTGGGAGAATTATTTGTTCCCCAACCTGGAAGATGCTCCTGAAGCAGCTTACTGTGGGATTACAGACGAGGACATTTTTCAAAGGATGCAAGAACACTCCCAAGGGGATATGATTTTGGAAGAAAATGATGGACCCTATGAGAAAGGTGATATTCTCCGTAGTTTCTATCACCAGGCTCGTCAACCGATGTCCCAGAGGGCACTTTTGGCCGGGTTTTTATCAGTTTGGCTGAAGAGATGTGTGGTGCCATCTTCTTCTGGCGACGTCATTCTTCGGACTGTCTTATTACCGGCTACTAGTCTAGTCCACGGTCGTTCCCTTGGACTTCTCCCAGCAATGGTGTGTTGTATTCAACGGAGCCTTCATGCATTGACGGAGGCTTTTTGTAGACCACCAAAGACGAAAAGGGGAAAAGGCACTATCCTGCCTTGCGACGGACCAAACCCCAGGATCGGTTTGCCATACACCTATTTGATGGCATGGTTCACCCTTCACTGCCCCTCCATTATCCAAGCCAGTGAAGAGCCTCCAAAAGGTGTCTGAATGGCGCTTCTTCGTCAGTTGGAGGGATGTTCGTGGTCATGGACTTATGTGGTTGCGGTTCGTAAATTGATGTGCCGGCATGACGTCTACAGTATTTTTCGGTGCTTTCCCTACATTCACGATGCAGGTTATGGCGAAGAATTCATGGATGTAGGAGATGGACAGACGTCGCTGATTGGTCGCTAATATTGCATATTTAATATCATATGTCCATACTTATTATAGAATAAAAGCCTACATTGTCCTAATTAATTGTTTGATTTATTTGCAGGCCCAATCTTTAAGGAGTTGAAGAGAAATGAGCCCAAAGCCCACCAAAATTCTGAATTAAATCAGAATTAATTCGCACCAAGTAAATCAGGGCAAAATCAAGAGGTGGAAAACCGGTTGAGAAGAATCCTCTCAGAATCGATCGGTTAAAGCCAAGAATCCAAGGCCATTTCGTCAGAATCCGGGACTCCAACTAACAAACCAACTCCAGATAAAGTCAGAAGGCCAAACCAGCGCGACCCACCAACAGGGTGTGTCCACCTGGCCACACCCTGGCCGCGGAAACGCGGCAAAAGCCGCGTTTTTGCGGCTTTGTTGGGGAGTTAGGGGGAGCGTTTGCTCCCCCGATCTCCCTGGGATCCTGGTTGTTGGGTTTTTGGCCTATAAAAGGCCATTCTTTGTGCTGAAATGGACGCCAATGCAGATTAGGATTTAGCCTAGTTTTCATTCTTTGTAGTTTAGGTTTTTCTTTTCTTTTTATGTAGCTTGTATGTAACTTAGGGTAGAAGAAGATTCATGTAAGTAAGAGAGAGAGGCTGACGTTGAGAGTGACACCGATGTACCCTCCTCCTTTCTTCCATTGTCTCTGCAATTAATAAAGGTAAAAGCTTCTTTTTATGTTCGTATTTTGTTTTGCGTTCTTCTTCCTCTTCTACTTTACCTTGGCTGTATTTGTTGAGTTTACAAGTGAAATCCAAAGCAAGTATAACTAAGCTACGTGAGAGCCAGCGATAGTTCATGAAGACGTTCTCCTCTTCCAAGATCCGCATCACTTCGTTCTTGCTAGGCTTGACGATATAATGTGTACGGGGACTGAGCTAGAGCTTATGATCTATGCGTTGAACGCCTCCGAAGCAAAGGTAGAACATGCAATGGTTTCCAGGTAAGTCATCACTCAACCTAGGTAAGTAGTCCTTCCTTTCTTTCCTTTCTCTCATTTCTGTAAATTATATCACCACCTCTTCCAACTCTTTCTTCTCCACTCACTCCATTTGTACATAGTCGCTTTTCTTGTTTTCTGATTTGTCCACCTTCTTCATCTTTCATTTTCTTCTTAACTTTAACTATAACTTTCTTTTTCATTTTTATAACTTTAAAACAGAGAAGAACTTTCGCTTATTTTCATAACGATTTCAATAAAGAAACGTAAAGCTTCCATCGCAAACCCTCCTTGTGGATCACGACCCGCATAGCCACTTGCTATAGCGGAAGAATTGAGCATTTGCACATCTCCTTTCTTAAGTTCTCTAATTCCGTATTTTGTGTGCAGGTTTTGCCTCAATTAAATTTTGGCACCGTTGCCGGGGAGGGTAACATGTTTTTTATTGAAATCTGAATTTTTTTGAAAATTTTTTAAACTAAACGAATTTTCTTCTCTGTTGCAGGTTACAGGGCAATCAAAGTAGGAAATTAATATTGCAGTGACATACAAGTGGCCTTGAGCCTCTGCTCTAGAAAGTAGAGACCAAGGGCCCTCTGAATTGTCGTGTTTCCACGGCAAAAGCCGCGGAACCGCGGCAATGAAGAGTTGACTACTAACAGCTTTTTGCAGGGCTGCTTAGTTTACAAAAATTCTAGTTTGCTGCAATTCTTTATTTCCTATATGCCATCACATAAGCCTGCTAATAATCAATAGTAAAACGTTTGTTGCAAAAGTTAAAAATTGATTAGACGTTTGCATTTTAGGCACGCGTTTTTTTCAATTCATTTATTTTTTCTGTTGAAGAGTGCTGGAGCAAGGTACGTATGCATTGCATTTAGCATAGGACTCACTCCTTGGTTGATTTATATCGCTTTGAGTGAATCTTACATATCTTGTACACTTGCACTAATTGATTTTAAGGGCACCAACCCAATAACAAGATAAGGTGGGGATTTAATCACCCTTCCTTAGCCCAAAAATCAGAATCCAAGCACTCACTAACCCAAGCCTAACTTAAAATGAGTAGACGTTGACCCTAGAGACATCTCGGACTCAATTAAGAGATTATCCTAAGGGGGAAAGGTGTTAGAACTTGACTCTTGCCAAATCAGTATCTAGGAAAGGGATTAAGGGCCGAAAGCCCGAAAATTGGTGGTTATTTAATTAAGGAACGTCTTTGACAGAAAACCTCCCACCAATCTTGCCCTGACCTGGCTGATTAGCCTGTGGTCAAAGTCTACATTAAACCTCCCGTGGACAGTCTAACCAGTTAGGAGTCGTCTAGGTCTAGGTCTACCCTAACTTAGATTAGAATTTTTTTCTTTCTTGTTTGTTTATTTGTTTGCTTTTCTTTCTTTTTTGTGTGTATTCTATTGTGTGATATGGCTTATAATAACAATTTTTTCAACTTCAATAATAATCCATATTACACATCAAACTCTTTTTCGGATATTACCAACCCGGCATATCATGACTTTAACCAACCTAGTGTGCCGGATTGGTCTTATCCGAATCAATATAACCCATGTCCCCCATCGTATGACTATAATTTCCATAACGATTTCAACTCTTCACAGAGTCAGTGGGGATTCACCTACCCCGAGCATAATTTTCAACCAACTTGTCCCCCTTATCCACCTAGTCCACAATATCCCCAAGAGTCATACTCAGTTCCACCAGTCCAAAATAGAAAACCATCAATTTTGGAAAGGAGTATGCGTGAGTCCAAACAACAATCAAAAAATCTGCTGGACTCACAATTTCACTACCACTTCCAAGACAACTCTTCATCTTTTCATCAAAACAATGAACCCATCAACTATGAAAAGATGCTTGAAGCCATGACTCAGGCTCAAAACGCTCGTAATCGTGACATAGATATGATGGTCGAATCTCTACGTTCCCACCGTCCTGATGTCACTTACCATTCTGTTAGAGCCGAAGAGTCATGTTGTTTTGGAAATCAAGATTCTATTTCAGAACAACCATTTGAACTTGCCCAAACTCCAAATTTTGAAAAAGATATTGACAGTTTGGCAAGTTATTCCTTTCCTGAAATAGAACTTGAGAATGAATATGATCTTGAACCCCAACTTAGTGATTCAATTCTTCTTCCTGATTCAATAATGACTCCGGTATCTTCACCTGACTTCAATCTTTTCCCGGAGTCAACGTTGGATCCTGTACCAATTCATAATGAAATTGAATCACCCATCTTTGAGGATCATATTAAACTTGACCAATTATACACTTTTGAAGATCCTATTGACAAATTAGCAAGTTCTCAATTTTTTGATATTGAACTCAATGAGATATGTGACCTAGATTCTCAAATCTGTGATCCAGTTCAACTTTCTGAATCAATATTGACTCCTGTTTTGTTACCAAACTTGAGTAATGTTTTAGAGTCAGTTTTGATTCCTCCACCTATCATTCCTGAACTGGAATCACCCATATTAGGTCACATCCCATTGTTAGAAAATACATGTGGACTTGAATTTCAACTTCTTGACTTGGACCCGCTTCTTGAACCAATTACGACTCCTGAACCTTTACTTGACTTAAGTCACCTTCCTGAGTCGGTATTAGTTCCTGTCCTTCTGAGTCCAAGTCAAACATTCTATCATTTCACACTCAATTCTGGGACGAGGTGGTTGACAAATTTGACTCCGAAATTAGTTATGGAATATGAAAATTAGATGGGGTTAAATTTTTAATAAAAATTCTTCATGGATTCATCTTTTTAGTGGGTTATATTAGAGTACTTTCTGGTGGGTTCCACTGAGACCCAAGAAAAGTTGATTGGGCCGCGTTTCGTGGACCGATCAGACCACCACCGGAACCACCACCTTAAGGTAACCATTTTCCTTCCCTTTCTTCTTTTTCATGCATCTATGCATTAATTCATATATTGAGGACAATGCATGAGATAGGTGTGGGGGAGGGTCTAACATAACTTTTCTTTTTGTTTAAAAAAAATAAAAAAAACATTTTTCTTTACTTTTAAAAACTTTTTGAAAAATAGAAACAATATTTTGACTTATTTTTGTAAGAAATTAAGTTAATTTTAAGGAATAGGAAAATCCAAATTAGGATTTCTTATACTTGGTCAAAATAAGATTATTTGTTTGATTTATAGAGTTAGGAAGATAATTTGTCAAAGTAATTTAGTCTTGATCTTTACCTTAATGAAATATGCACACTTCATACACTTACACACTTAGGGTTCAAAAACAAAGATTCTTATGCCTTATAAAATATATATATATATATATATATAATAATAAATAAACAAATCTAATTATTGATTAGCTAGGTGCTTTGGCCTAAGCAAGCCTTAGTATTTATGCGAAAGATAATTAGATAAGTTTGGAAAAAAAAGAAGAAAAAGATAAACAAGTCTAATTATTGATTAGCTAGGTGCTTTGGCCTAAGCAAGCCTTAGTATTTACGCGAAAGATGATTAGATAAGTTTGAAAAGGAAAAATATATATATAAAATTCCTCTGATTAAGCTGGGTATTTGTGCCTAATAAAGCATAAGTATTCACGCCTAAAAGAGGTTCATATAATAAAATCCTTAGTTTTGTGGCCTTGTTTGCTCGAGTCCTTAAGTCCTTGGGGTGTTTTCTCACCCGGTGCCCTAAGACCGTCTGGTTTGGGAGTCATCGATTAAAGGCTCGTTACATGGGCAGATTAGAAAGCCTAATAGAACTAAGGAATAATACCACAAAAATAAAATAATAATATATATATATAAATAAATAAGGCATAAGAGTTAGAGTTAATGAACCCTGAGTCAAAATTTTCACAATCACAAGTGCATATGACTTAGGGTAAAGTAATAGACTAGATGAGAAGTACAATTTGACTCCTTACTTTGATTGATAACAATTTTTGAATAGAGACTAAGTTTAGGAATGAAAAAATCAGTTTTCTTATAACTTTAGATTGCTTAGATCTTACAATCATATTTCAAATATTTTTCTCTTTCAAAATGCTTTTCGAAAATACTAACTCTTTATTTCCCTTTCTTTATGGAATTTGTGGGTGCAATCCGCTGAAAACTCTCACGAGACAAAACTCGTCCTCTAGGAGAAACCTAGAGGTTTAACGGCTTGTTGCACATGCTCAGTGCAATCGCGCGACCTGTGAAAGTGGTCTAATAATCCTTAGTATAGTTTAGTTGTTTTGCTCGAGGACGAGCAAAAGATAGGTATGGGGGTGTGATTGGTCGCTAATATTGCATATTTAATATCATATGTCCATACTTATTATAGAATAAAAGCCTGCATTGTCCTAATTAATTGTTTGATTTATTTGCAGGCCAATCTTTAAGGAGTTGAAGAGAAATGAGCCCAAAGCCCACCAAAATTCTGAATTAAATCAGAATTAATTTGCACCAAGTAAATCAGGGAAAAATCAAGAGGTGGAAAACCGGTTGAGAAGAATCCTCTCAGAATCGATCGGTTAAAGCCAAGAATCCAAGGCCATTTCGTCAGAATCCGAGACTACAACTAACAAACCAACTCCAGATAAAGTCAGAAGGCCAAACCAGCACGACCCACCAACAGGGTGTGGCCACCTGGCCACACCCTGGCTGCGGAAACGCGGCAAAAGCCGCGTTTTTGCGGCTTTGTTGGGGAGTTAGGGGGAGCGTTTGCTCCCCAGATCTCCCCGGGATCCTGGTTGTTGGGTTTTTGGCCTATAAAAGGCCATTCTTTGTGCTGAAATGGACGCCAATGCAGATTAGGATTTAGCCTAGTTTTCATTCTTTGTAGTTTAGGTTTTTCTTTTCTTTTTATGTAGTTTGTATGTAACTTAGGGTAGAAGAAGATTCATGTAAGTGAGAGAGAGAGGCTGACGTTGAGAGTGACACCGATGTACCCTCCTCCTTTCTTCCATTGTCTCTGCAATTAATAAAGGTAAAAGCTTCTTTTATGTTCGTATTTTGTTTTGCGTTCTTCTTCCTCTTCTACTTTACCTTGGTTGTATTTGTTGAGTTTACAAGTGAAATCCAAAGCAAGTATAACTAAGCTACGTGAGAGCCAGTGATAGTTCATGAAGACGTTCTCCTCTTCCAAGATCCGCATCACTTCGTTCTTGCTAGGCTTAACGATATAATGTGCACGGGGACTGAGCTAGAGCTTATGATCTATGCGTTGAACGCCTCCGAAGCAAAGGTAGAACATACAACGGTTTCCAGGTAAGTCATCACTCAACCTAGGTAAGTAGTCCTTCCTTTCTTTCCTTTCATTCATTTCTGTAAATTATATCACCACCTCTTCCAACTCTTTCTTCTCCACTCACTCCATTTGTACATAGTCGCTTTTCTTGTTTTCTGATTTGTCCACCTTCTTCATCTTTCATTTTCTTCTTAACTTTAACTATAACTTTCTTTTTCATTTTTATAACTTTAAAACAGAGAAGAACTTTCGCTTATTTTCATAACGATTTCAATAAAGAAACGTAAAGCTTCCATCGCAAACCCTCCTTGTGGATCACGACCCGCATAGCCACTTGCTATAGCGGAAGAATTGAGCACTTGCACATCTCCTTTCTTAAGTTCTCTAATTCCGTATTTTGTGTGCAGGTTTTGCCTCAATCAGTCGCTGAGCCAGGGGGTCTTCGAATGGCTGGTTAGCATCCGGCCATCCCATCTGGTGTACAAGAGCAGGGATACCTGCTACTTGGAACCCTATGTCCCAAGTCGGTTTGCTCGTCAGTTCGGGTATAACCAACTATATGTAGGTAATCCGAACACCAGCCTGGCCTTCATGGGGAGCCTCATCGATGGTGCTCGTGCCTGACGGTTCTACATAGCTGGCTGTACTGAGACGCGACTGTGCATGCCGCTGTGAACTCCGAACCTTCAGAAAACTTTGGGATTCTGTCAGTGGTACTGAACTTTGAACTGCACACCAACCAAGTTTTCTATTAACTTATTTGGTGTGAAATTGATCTCTCAGAGACTGAAGTGTAAAGTCACTGAGAGAGGCGAGGGCAGGAGAGTCTGTGTGCCAGGCCTCGGAGAGTTCGTCGTTACTGTTGATAGTGAGGCCTCGGACGCGAAAAGTCCCCGCTTTGAAGGAAATACGGGTGTTGAGGCTCCGCCAGATGCTCTTGGTGGGGTAGGCACAGCCCCCATGGAGGATGTGGAAGTAGAAGAGGTGGAGGAAGAAGATCCTGATGACCACTTCAAATGAAAGTGGCAAGGTGGATCCCGCAGGAAGAGGGTAGTGAAGAAGCCTCGTCGCTATACTCCCACCGTTATTACAAAGGGTGAATCAGCCGTAGTGCTTTCTCCTCTTACTCCGTTAGTTATCAAGCTATTGGCCCTTAGGCAGACTGTTGATAAAGTTGCTCCTGACCTAAGTAAGATCAGTTCTGTTCTTGAGACATATACTTATATATTTTCATATAGCTCATTCGTTTATCCTATGATTCAGGAACTGAGACGGCGAGAGAATCGAGAGCCGAGGCTGTAGGAGAACAGGGGATTATTATGATCCTCTATTCACTTATAAAGAGGGTGACGAGGCTAGCTACTTCGTCGTCTCAGAAGACTCCGGAGGTGACACGGCTGACGTTGGTCCTTCGGGTGTTGGGATCTCCAAAGGAAGTCCCCTGGCCTCCAGCACTATAGGATGGACCACAGAGGGTTCGGCGAGTGAAGGTGAGTGAAGGTGAGCCGGCCATTCCTCTTGACTCTGCCAAAAACTTTCCTATGGAGCCTGAGGGGATTAATGTTGCCGTCGAGGTAATTTAGAGAGAGACTGCAGCTGAGACAGTTGAGGCGATATCACATCCCGGTAATACTTTGATTTTTTGTGAGTAATTCTCTCCTGATATTCATTATACCTCGCTCAAACAAAATTTTGCCGCAGGTGTTCCGCCTTTGGGTACATTGACTCCAAGGGAGCCAGCCAATCTTCCTGAGGGAATCAGGGGTGAAGTAAGTACTTCGACTGCAATGGACGCTGCTGAGTTGGATGTTTTGTATCACGATCTATCCTCTTATCAGCCCGAATTGGTCAGTGGAAACGAGGCTGAGGGGACAGTGGTTATGGAACCAATCTCATTTCCAACTACATCGGTAAGTGAATGCCAGTGGTTTTGCCAACGCTGCCTATCCTGCCAACCGTGGAGCTGAAGGTAATTACCAGTCCTACTTCTCTAACACTGGTTGTTGAGCCAGCTCTCTTGGAAATAGTCACCAACCCTACTTCAATTGTGGCTAGTGTACTGGTTCAATGAGGACTCCTCCGAGATTATCGGCGACCCCTCATATTTCTCCAGCCAGCGCTCCTGCCATTTCCTCTATGGTTATGTCAGTGAAACCGGTAGAAGCTTTGCCTTTAGGGGCCACTCGTTCACTGGGAGTAGTTGAAGCCGAGAATGAATTTGTGGCTAAGCTAGTCGACAGCTTTTATAAGGGCTTGAAGCGATCTGTTGCTTTGGTCTTGAAGGGCTCGACTACCTCGTTCTCTGCTTTGAAGGTGGTCCTCTCTCAAAGTATTGACAGCATTCGAGACTGTTGGTTCCGAGATGATGCCAAATGTGGAACTTTTTCTGTTGGCACTTATGGATCTAAAATACAAAGTCAACCACAAATACTAAACAAAGAAGGATTAAGTTAAACAAATAAATAAACTTGCAATAAAGGAAATCAAATCTCAGAAAAGTTTAGACAAACGCAAACACGAGAGATTTATCCTGGTTCGGTCCTCGTGACCTACATCCAGTCCCCAAGCCACCCGCTTGAGATTTTCTTTTATCCTTATTTTGTACACCCAAAATCACAACCATGCACACCACTTGACAAATCCCCTTTGCCAAATGTGTACACCTTCTCTTCCACCAAGAGAACAAACTTCACCTTGTACAACTGCTTCTACACCAAGAAGACACCCGTGTACAATGATTGCTTTGAGTATTACAACACTTTCCTACAAGCCTTGGTACTGTGTATGAATGTGGACAAGGTCTAATATAGGAGAAACTTCATAGAACTTCACTAGAGAATCAGAATTTGGTGAAGAACTGAAGTGGGAACAGTTTTCAGGATTGGCAGAATTTTTGATCTTAGAAAACTGAAGATTAGGATTGGTATTTGGCCTTTAGAATAACAACCCTATATATAGCTGCACTCTAGGGTTAGTTAGGGTAGTTATAGGTGCAATTCAAATGATTGAAATGTTGGAAGACGTTGCACAAAAGACCAGATAACAGAAACTGTCCAACAGTCAGAAACTGCCTATAGTCGACTTGCCTTTTGAGTTAGTCGACTATACAAGGCAATTTTTCAAAGAGTAGTCGACTAGTATTGACTATAAGTCGACTCGGTCAAGATAAGCTCAAGTGACAGGTTTCTGGATAACTGAATCAAGTCGACTGTAACTAACATCTAAGTCGACTAGGCCAGGGATTAGTCCACTAGTGGAATAGGGTTAGTCGACTACAAGGTCTATTAGTCGACTAGGTTTGTCTGTCAAGTCGACTAATGGACAAACAGAGAGTTGGGTTTCTGTTGGACACATAACTAGTCGACTAGGGGGTTTGGGTTAGTCGACTACCAAATGTATTAGTCGACTATAAGGAGTTATAAGTCGACTATATAGACATGATATGTGTGTGTGCATCAAGGCTTTTGACATGCTATTTCATAATTACAAACCACATCATATCAACTCTCTATGGGACATCTTGATCATGAAGAACTCTTGATTCGTCGTGTGTTAGAGCTCCAAATGAAATGCTTCACAAAAGTCTTCATCAAAACAAGTTCCAACATTCTCCCCCTTTTTGATGATGACGCTTTGTGTGCACAAGTGCTCCCCCTGCAGAAAATATGTTATATTTTCCTCCCCCTGCAGAAATTGGGTTATAACAAATATAGAAATACTTTGTTCTCCCCCTGCAACAAATATATCATTAAATATATATATATGTTCTTATCAACTTTTTATATGGTACCTGCAAGATAAACGTTAGATGGTACCAAATATAAAAGAACATATTAACCTTTAGGAGTCCAAATCCATTTAGAATTTGGTTTCCACCTGTTAGTATACACATAGTTGCAGGAATTACATATATCATGAATGTATGATGCAATATATGTATTTTTATCATGAATACTTAAATTCTTAGGAATCCATATAAACTTATTTTTCTTAGACTTTCCTTTTACAAAAGAACTATATGGATTACTACAATATGAAGATTTTTCAACAAATCCAATACCATAACTATTATGTGACAACTTCTGAAAAGATAATAAATCATTCAACTTTTCTTTTCCTTGATTAAACTTAGTCACATTTTTCAACAAATCTTCATATTTCTTTTTGAAAACTAAAATATCTTTATCTAAAATAGAAATCCTTTTACTCAAAGACTCAGTTTCCTTTTTAAGAAAAATGTTCTCTTTTATAAACTTCTCATTATCATTTTTCAAAGATGATATGACTTTTTCAAACTCATCTTTTTGATAGTTTATTGAAGAAACTTGTAAAGCATAACATGAATTTTCCTTTAAAAATTTTTCATTTTCTTTTGATAAAACTTTATTTTTCAGTTTTTCATTCTTTAGATCATTAAATAATTCATGAAATGCATCAGAAAGTTCAGTAAATGATACCTCATCATCTTCTATGGCCATGTAACATAGGTTGACACGTTCAGTGGATTCTTCTTCGTCAGAAGATGAGGAATCACTGTTCTCCCATGAGGCTTCATAGTTTTTCTTCTTTCTGAACTTTTTGCTCTTGTATTTGCTTTTATTCTTGAGCAAAGGGCAATCCATCTTCATATGACCTGGTTTATTGCAATTAAAGCATTTAAATTTACCTTGCTTTAGGAATCTCCTGAATTTCTTTGAAAGCATTGCCATCTCCTCTTCATCGTCATTTAAATCGTCCGTGTCGGAGGATGCATGGAAGGCAAGTTCTTTCTTCTTTGAGTGGTGTTGTCGTTCATCCTTCTTTCTTTCTTTAACTGCACTTCATATGCCATTAGATTACCGATTAGGTTTTCTAATGTCATAGTTGAGAGATCATTCGCCTCTTCAATTGCGGTTGTCTTCTTCTCCCATTCTGGTGTGAGTGCACGAAGGATCTTGCGAACTTTTTCAACTTGGGTGTAGTCCTTTCCAAGGGATGCTAATGAATTGGTAATATCGGTGAATCTTGTAACCATTTCGGATATGGTTTCATTCTCCTCCATTTTGAATAATTCAAACCTGTGGACAAGAACAGATATTTTAGACTCTTTAACTTTATTTGTGCCTTCGTGTGTTACCTAAAGAGTATGCCATATTTGATGTGCAGAAGTGGCTGTTGACACTCTGTTGAACTCTTCTTTGGTTAATGCACAGAACAAGGCATTCATCATTTTGGCGTCAAGGTTCGCATTCTTCTTTTGATCCTCACTCCAAGCATTGTAGTTGGTTGTTGGTTTGGTGTACGATGCTTCAACGATGTTCCAAAGTTCGTAGTTGAGCGATTGCAAGTAGATCTTCATTCTACACTTCCAATAGTTGTAGTTGGATCCGTCAAATAGCTGTGGACGTTGTGTAGAATGTCCTTCTTTGAATTGGGATGATGAAAACTCCGTTGCCATCCTTGCTTGTTGTTGACTAGGTATGCAGGGCTTGTATGCCGGTTACCAAATGTGAGACCTGCTCTGATACCAATTGTAGGACCTCGCTCTGATACCAATTGTTGGTCCCGAGATGATGCCAAATGCGGAACTTTTTCTGTTGGCACTTATGGATCTAAAATACAAAGTCAACCACAAATACTAAACAAAGAAGGATTAAGTTAAACAAATAAATAAACTTGCAATAAAGGAAATCAAATCTCAGAAAAGTTTAGACAAACGCAAACACGAGAGATTTATCCTAGTTCGGTCCTCGTGACCTACATCCAGTCCCCAAGCCACCCGTTTGAGATTTTCCTTTATCCTTGATTTTGTACACCCAAAATCACAACCATGCACACCACTTGACAAATCCCCTTTGCCAAATGTGTACACCTTCTCTTCCACCAAGAGAACAAACTTCACCTTGTACAACTGCTTCTACACCAAGAAGACACCCGTGTACAATGATTGCTTTGAGTATTACAACACTTTCCTATAAGCCTTGGTACTGTGTATGAACGTGGACAAGGTCTAGTATAGGAGAAACTTCATAGAACTTCACTAGAGAATCAGAATTTGGTGAAGAACTGAAGTGGGAACAGTTTTCAGGATTGGCAGAATTTTTTATCTTAGAAAACTGAAGATTAGGATTGGTATTTGGCCTTTAGAATAACAACCCTATATATAGCTGCACTCTAGGGTTAGTTAGGGTAGTTATAGGTGCAATTCAAATGATTGAAACGTTGGAAGACGTTACACAAAAGACCAGATAACAGAAATTGTCCAACAGTCAGAAACTGCCTATAGTCGACTTGCCTTTTGAGTTAGTCGACTATACAAGGCAATTTTCCAAAGAGTAGTTGACTAGTATTGACTATAAGTCGACTAGGTCAAGATAAGCTCAAGTGACAGGTTTCTGGATAACTGAATCAAGTCGATTGCAACTAACATCTAAGTCGACTAGGCCAGGGATTAGTCCACTAGTGGAATAGGGTTAGTCGACTACAAGGTCTATTAGTCGACTAGGTTTGTCTGGACAAACAGAGAGTTGGGTTTCTGTTGGACACATAACTAGTCGACTAGGGGGTTTGGGTTAGTCGACTACCAAATGTATTAGTCGACTATAAGGAGTTATAAGTCGACTATATAGACATGATATGTGTGTGTGCATCAAGGCTTTTGACATGCTATTTCATAATTACAAACCACATCATATCAACTCTCTATGGCACATCTTGACCATGAAGAACTCTTGATTCGTCGTGTGTTAGAGCTCTAAATGAAATGCTTCACAAAAGTCTTCATCAAAACAAGTTCCAACAGAGACTTTGGAGGGGATGACCAAGCCGCCACACTAGAGCTTCTGGTGGAGAGGCTTGAGAGGGATGTAGACGAATGGCGTCATCTCAGCCATTCAGATTTGGATTCATCAGTTAATGAACAGCTTGAACACCTCGCTGCTCAAATGCGTGAAGCTCATCTTGCGGCACAGGAAGCAGCTAAGGCAATATGATTTAAAATCCTTAGAGACAAGTAAAGTAGAAATTGGAGATGTATAGATGCTTCTAATAATGCTCTTCTCGACGCTGAGAATAAGATTGAAAAGGCCAAGGAAATGATCAAGAAGGCCAATCTTCTTTTGTCCAAGGCTGAATCGGTGCGTCTTGAGGAGATCGCTCAGAATGATGAAGTCCTGCAACAAGAACTAGCACATGGGGCAACTTTGGCTGAAATTGAGGCACACCTGTCCCAAACAGTGAGCTTTAATGAGGCCGAGTTGAGGTCGCAGGCATTCATCAGAGCTGCTGAGGAGAGGAAGAATAGGCTAGCCATCCTTGAAGAACGGATCAAGTCCTACGAAGCACCCTCGTAGCTTGTAATCCATGTATCCCTCTTTTAGAATCAATAAAAAGTAATTTTATTTGACTCCTTCTGTTGTATTTCCAACTTGTTTTATCTTCTGAATTTGTAATTCTTACTTTCAAGTTGTACTAATCTAATCAGAGGTGATAAATTGATAGAATTAGTTATAAATTTGAGAAATGGCTAGACTCAAATCATATTGAGATGAGGATGGAAGAAATGAGCTTGAAGATCTTTACTGTTCAGAGGTAAATGTTAAAGTAACAGATTAAAGATCATTGGATGACCTCGACATGATGATTAGGAATCACCAGATACGAAGCCTTGTCGTTCAGAGGTGATGAACTGGACATAACGACAAAAAAAGATGAGATTGGATATTCATCAGTTCAGAGGTGACCAACTGGACATAACCGATTAGAAATTACTAAACTCGGACTGTTTACTGTTCAGAGGTGACAAACTGGACATAACAGTAAGCAAAAAAGGGAGACTTGGCTATCTGTCGGTTTAGAGGTGATAAACTGGACATAACTGATTGAGAAGCCACCAAGCTCGAAATTTTATCATTCAGAGGTGATAATCTAGACATGATGACAAAATGAAGGTGAATTTGATTTTAGGGACCCGTCTATTCAGAGGTGATATACTGGACATGATAGACTAAGGGCGTGTTTGTTTAGCCGCAAAACGTCACAAAATGCAAGTCGTAAAACTTCTTTTCCATTTTCCGTTGTTTGTTTCGCTGAAAAATAAGTTGCAAAATGCAACTCTTCTTTTCCCATTTGCGGTTGCTACAGTTAAATTTGTGGTCATGTAAATATCACTTTTACACTCATATTTTTCCACTTGCAGTTGCTACAGTTAATTTTGTGGTCATGTAACTCTCACTTGTAGTACACTTACAGTTCAAAACAGTTACTTGATAATCAATATATAATTTAATATTATTAAATATTTAATATTTTAAATAGTGTTCAATTTCTTACTTAATTATTTAATTATTTTATATTTTTAATCTTTAATTTTTTTATTGTTTTAATATTTAATATTTTACTATTTAATTTACTATTTTTATTTACTATTTTATTTAATACTTTATTATTTTATTAATACTTATTCCATTTTTTATTATTTTATTTAGAGTTAATTTTTTATTAATATAACAATATTATACTTTAATATAAAATTATTATATATTTAATTATTTATTTTTTAATATAAAAACTTACTTTATTAATATCATAATATATTTTATTATTATATTAATATTTTATTATGTTAATATTGTAATAATAATTCAGTATAATAATACTATAATGATAATTTATTATTAAATTATAATTATATTTTACTTTGTTAATTTTATATTTCTATAATATTACAATAATATTATAATAAATTTATATTATAATAATTTTCAAGTATTTTTAATATTATAATATTATAACTATATTTTATTATTTTTAAAGATTTTTTTATATTATAATAATTTTCAAGTTTTTTTAATATTATAATATTATAAGTATATTTTATTATTTTTGTAAGATTTTTTAATATTTATATTTTATTAGTATTCTTAAAATTTTATTAATGTTCTTTAGATTTTCTTAAAATTTTATATTATTTATTAAGTTAATATTTTACTATTTATGCTAATATTTTATTAATATTATTGTTATAAATAAAATATTAAGATTATTAATTTTTTATCTCAAATTTATTAATACAATTTAATTTGCAATAGTAGATTTAATTTAATAGTATTTATAATATTTAAATCACTGCTACAGTTAATTTTGTGGTCAATTTTTTCACTTACAATTTTACATTACCAACCAAACACCGTAAAACACAATATACTTTACCATTTACACTTTAACTTTATCAACCAAACACCGTAAAACACAATATACTTTTCCATTTACACTTCACTTTATCAACCAAACACCGTAAAACACAATATATTTTCTCTGTTACAGTTCACTTTTTCCATTCTCATTTTACGACTTACGACTTACGACGTTTTGTAACGAAACAAACAGGCCCTAAGACACACTAAACTCCGAATTCGCTGCCAGAGGTAGTCGCATTAACTTAGCAACTAGCCCACTAAGGACTGCAAGGGTGAATTGGAGCACCCGTTGGTTTAGAGGTAATATGGACATAACCAACTAAGAGACATCAGGCTCACAATTCGCTGTTCAGAGGTAGTCGTATTAACATGACAGCAAGAACTCCTGACCTTGATAGAGGTAAGGAGAACAAAGTTATGGACTTATCTGTTCAGAGGTGGCGAACTGGACATGACAGTTGAAGTACCATAAGAAGGGAGATCTAGGTATCTGTCGGTTCAGAGGTAATATGGACATAACCGATTGGGAACTCAAAGCCCTACCGTTTAGAGGTGGCGAACCGGACATAACGGCCAAGGAATAGTCCCTACTGGACTGAAAGATAAGACTTGGTTATCTGTCAGTTCAGAGGCATAAAATGGACATAACTGATGGAGAAGCCACCAAGCTCAGGATTTCTACCGTTCAGAGGTGACAAGCTGGACATAACAGTAAAAGGAAGAATCTCATGGGGGGAAATAGGATTTGATTATAAATTCCATGGGAAATTGATATCTCCTTTGGGCATTTTTGGAAGAAATTGTCAAAGGTGTATTGTTAACGTGACAACCAAGGAATTCCATCGGAGACTGAGTGGGAAATAATAAACTTTGAAGAGAGTCTACTAGAGATTTGTTGGGGAGCTGAGAAATATAAATCTCACGAAAGATTATATGTCAGAGAACTTCGTGAGGATTTGTAAAGCAACTTGTCAGAGGTGTGATGTTAACTTGACATGGATTCATTTACTATTAGAAGTGTTTGAATATAACAGTAATTTGAGTGGACCTGTCATTCAATTGAAGAGAATGACAAGCGGAGTTTATTCACCGATGAAGTTGACCAAATCGTAGGGATGTTGGTTTTATCCACCAGGGAGTAGGCTAGAGTCTTACTATCCGAGGTTTAATATTAACGTGATAGGTTAGACTTGTCATTTCACAAGGGATATGAATACCTTTCTATGTGGTCTTACCATTCCATGGACGGCAATTAGTAAGTGATTTTGGAGAGGGAATCAAATGGGAACAGGTCCCTTAGGATTTTTAGCAAACTCTCAGCTGTCAATGGATTTGATATACCTCTACCAACTACCGTTTGAGTCGGGCTAGTCATGCTATTCCCCTTAGCATGATGAGTTATCAAGGACTTATGTTGGGCTTAAAGGCCAACATTTTCCTCTATCCTTAGTCGCTAGCGGCGTTGGATTATTTTGTTACTTTGAGTAACGCGATGCTTCCCCTGGGTTTTCACTCTGTAGGTGAGTCAGGATTTAAAGGAAAGATTCTGCAGAAGGATGTGTCGCGAACCTTCTTCAATGAGTTCAGCTTGTCAAGTCATCAGATGGACTTATTTGTTTGGTCGGACCTTTTGTCGTTGGGTCGAACTTGTTCTCTTCTTCAATGTCAAAGGCGTTCGGTCGGCTCGATACTAGCTGACAGTGAATTCGTAACCTTGATTCTTCTTTGATACGACTGGTGTTCGGTTGGCTCGATGAAGGTCTTGATCAGAGGTGTAGTGTTAACTTGATCATGAGAAGGATCTTATCAAGGATAATACTTCTTTAGGAACTTGTCATTGATTAGCATTATGATTAAGTCTCCGTCTGAAGTCATAAGGCAATATGCTCTATTTGAATAAACTGTTTCTATCACAAACGGTCCTTCACATTTGGGCTAAAATTTGCCTTTATTTTTTTGCGTTATGATCATCGATCGTCTGACGGCTAAAACTAAATCTCCTTTCTAGAAAACCCTTTGCTTAAACTCTTAGTGAAGGCCTTCGAGATTCGCGCTTAATACAACTCAATACGCTGTTGAGCCTATAATCACTTCTCATCTAAGGCTTCGAGCTCTTGGAGACCAAGCGATCATTGTCCTCCTTTGTCATTCTGGTCATCAAGGTGACTCGTAATGATGACTGCCTCGCACCCGTATACTAGGGAAAAAGGTGTATTGCCTGTCGGGGTCCGAACTGTGGTTCGGTAGGCCCAAAGACATTCACTAAGCTTCTCATTCCAATCTTGCATATTTGAAGAAACGAATTCTTTAAGTAGCTTGATAATTATCTTGTTGAATGCTTCTGCCAAGCCATTAGCGACAGGGTTATAAGCAGTTGATGCCACATTCTTAATCCGGTATCTATCACAGAACCGATAGAATACCTGGCTTACAAATTGGGGACCGTTATCATGGATGATCCACCTAGGGACACCAAATTGATGGATGATATGGTGTTTAATAAAATTAACCACGTTAGAAGTTTTAACTTCCACCAGTGGTATAGCATCTGCCCACTTTGAAAAGTAAAAGGTTATTGCTAAGATAAACTGGTGACCTTTTGTTGAAGAGGGGCTGATCGGCCCTATGACATCGATTCCCTACGCTTCAAATGGCCACGAAGCAACAGTTGGATGGAGCAACTCTGGAAGCTGATGTGTGAAGTCCGTATGGATTTGCATGCTTTACACCTTCGTGCATATTGGATGGCATCGGCTATCATAGTCGGCCAATAATATCCAAGCCTGTGTAATCAGTCTTTGAATTTTGGACCTGGCTGATGAGCTCCACATATGCCATCGTGTGCTTCTTTAAGCACTTCTTGTGCTTCTGAATTAGAAAGGCAACGGAGGAGGATACCGTCATATGAGCGACGGTAGAGTGTCTTTACTATTGGATCATAATAAAAATGGAGAGACCTTCGTCTGATAGATGTCGCTTCTTTAGGGTCATCTGGCAGTAAACCATGCAAAGCATAGTCGATGAGAGAAAATTGTCAATCTCTCGGTTCAAGATTCGTCGAGATGTTATAGACCTCTTTGGTTCTCAACATATGTTTAGAACAAACAAGGTGTCGAGTAGCCACTGTAAGGTGATACTTGGTGTCAACTGGTAAGGCTAACATTGTTGCTAGTGCAGCCAGAGCATCGGCCTTAGTATTCTGAGATCAGGACACATGACTGATATAAAAGCCATTAAATAGATTAGCCATTTTGATGACTGCGTGATGATAAGGTACCAAATCTTCGTGACGGACCTCATACTCGCCTTTAACCTGATTGATAATCAGTTTTGAATCATCATAAGCTTCAAGGTAGCGTACCCCTATTTCATGGACGAGCTGAAGGCCAATGAGTAGAGCGTTGCACTCTGCCACATTGCTGGAGCATGATTCTGTCAGAGAAAATGCCCTAGGAAGGACATGGTTTTGCGGTGAGATAAACACAACCCCCACACCAGCAATGATCTTGCCTTTAGGGCCTATTCGTGTGCTCCATCAAAGAACATCTGTCATACTTCATCCTCTGATGTTATATTAGATTCGAAAACCTCATCTGAAATATCTTCATGAAGTTTTGAGCTTTCTGAAACCAGATGAGCAGCCAAGAAATCTGCAAGCGCCTGGCCTTTAACCGCCTTCTGAGGGACAAAGAGCATGTCGTACTGAGACAGAAGGAGGGCACACTTAGCTAATCTAGAATTCATGATCCTGGTTTTGTCATGAGAAGACACAAAGGATTCACTCTGAAAATGACATGTATGGTTTGGCCGACCAAATAATGTCGTGCCTTCTGAATAGCAAAGACAAGAGCTAAGCATTCCTTCTCAGTAGGATTATAGCGAGACTCCGCCCCTATCAGAGTCCTGCTCAGATAATAAATAGCCTGTTCGTGACCATTATCATCTTTTTGAGTAAGCAGAGCACCAAGAGAATGGTCCATAGCTTTCACATAAAGCAGGAATGGTTTTCCTGATGTGGGAGCTACTAAGACTGGAGGTTTTGTGAGATATTTTTTGATATCTCCGTAAGCTTCTTGACAGCTTGATCTCATACAAAAGAGACACCCTTTTTCATGAGTCTGGTGAACGGTTGACAGCGGCCTGAGAGATTTGCGATGAATCTTCTGATATAAGTCAGTCTACCTTGCAGGCCCCTAAGTTTTTTGAGATTCTTAGGTGGATGCATGCTCTGAATGGCTTTGATTTTGTCTGGGTCAAGATGAATTCCCTTTGATGTAACAATGAATCCAAGGAACTTGCTACTCAAAACCATCAAGAAGGATTTTGTTGGATTCATCTTCAGTCGATGAGCCCGCATTATGTGGAACATCGTTCTCAAGTCACGAAGATGGTCATTCTTATCGCGGCTTTTAACAGCAATGTCGTCGACATAACATTCTACCGTCTTTCAGAGATGGTCACAGAAAATTATACTCATCGCGCGCTGATAAGTTGCTCCCACGTTTTTTAATCCGAAAGGCACCACGGATTAGTAATACACCCCCAACGGTGTCCGGAATGAAGTATGCTTCTCGTCCTCTGGATACATCTTAATTTGATTATACCCTGAGAAGCCGTCCATAAAAGATATTCTTTCGAATCCACAGGTATTGTCAATCATGACTTCGGTGATGGGCAATGGGAATTCGTCTTTAGGACAGGCTGTATTGAGATCGCGGTAGTCAATACAGATCTGAATTTTTTCATTCTTCTTGAGAACGGGGACGATGTAATATGGATGTTGTTCCTCCCGTATGAAGCCGCATGCAATGATTTTATGGACTTTGGCTTCAATAGCCTCCATAATGTTCGAGCGAAATAGGCGTTGTTATTGCTTGACTGGCTTGGCGTCAGGCTTGATGTTTAGACGATGCATGGCTACTTGCGGATCAAGTTCGGGCATATCCCTGTAGTTTCATGCGAAGATATCGATATACTCTCTTACGAGTACTATCAATTCTTCTCTTTCGTAAGTAATAAGCTTTCACTTATAAAGATGGGTTTAGGGTGATCTTGACTACCCAAGTAAACCTGGATCACTTTGTCTTCAGTAGGTGGTTCGCGTTGTTCGAATAGTTTTTCCCACTGAAAATTCAATTGTTGAGCTCATGGTTCCTCATCGTAGCTTCCGCTGGCTCCAATTGGCTGCTTGAAGTCATATTAACGGTGAGATTCTCGAGCATCGTTCCCACACTGACATCTGAGTCCCATTCAGAGGAAGAGGCAGAGCGTGATGGGATTGGTTTGTTACTTTGGATTGAACCGTTGTAGGCGGTGGAGGTGTCACGTACCCCAACCCCCTGTATGTGTTATCATAGTAATTTGCCGATTTCCCTTTTGGCACAAAATTACGCAAAAAATCACGTCTTCTTTTTCCGAAATTCAGGCCATTCCCATGCTGCAGATTATATCCCATTTTCTTCATCATTCGCTGTGTTATTCGTGCATAATGGAAAAATCGCGGGGTCTCTGAGTTTGAACTTGAATCTGTGGCTGTAGACCTTTGGAGTTGAGCTCTATCGAATATTATTGGTGATTGACCCTTTTTGGACAGAGGAACCACTAGAACGGATCCTTCTATGCATTCCACAAATGTTCTTGATGTACTTGGTTTATGCAAGGGCATGTGTGGAGAGCTATCCGTAACAGATTCAAGCAATTCGACACTCACAGGATAATCAAAGAAAATATTATCATTAATTACCCATTCGTCCTCATCTTCAGAAAGAGTATTAGATTGAGGATTCATATTACATTGAGGATTCAAATATGCTATAATTGGTTCGCCGACCAAAGTAGCTGGCGTGTCACCTTCAGACTCTGGATCTGCTTCATTGTCACTATCATCATTGTCAGGCAATGAATCTTTTGACGTTTCACTGACTTCCTGATATAGTAGAGCATCAGTAAAGTAGTTTTTCACCGCCTTTGAATGGTTGCTTCTCGGCGAAGACAGTTCGTACTATTGCATCATCTTCAACATATTTGAAGCACTGGTGCAGAGTGGAGAGAACAATCCAATTAGCGTGAATCCAAGGTCTCCCTAGTAACAAGTTGTATGACGTGTCAGCGTCAATGACGTAGCACGTCCCTCTGATTTCAGGCTCCCGATTCAACAACGGAGTCGAATCTTTTCAAGTGGTTGACTACTCCCTGCATTAAAATCATATATTGTTGTAGTGGTTACAGACAACCGACATAGCGGTATGCCAAGGAAGTAGAGGAGCCTCTTGGGTATGATGCTAAGCGCGGATCCTGGATCAACCTGTACTCTTTCAATGCATGTCGAACCGATGTATCCGGTGTAATATAAAGGTCGATCGTGCTTATTATCCTTGAGAAGCATATCCTCAGCTGTGAAAGTAATAGCAGGTACTTTCGATTGTACATGATGACATTCGGAGCAAGAGGACTGAGTGTCACCCTTAGGAATTTCTGACATATATGTCAGGAATGATTCTGAGTTAACCAGTGCATCCCTAAGTGCTTCTCTTGTCTCTTTCGAGAGACGAAGGAGCTCGTGTATAGTGATACGAGCTGGGATATTAGCCAGCTGGGCCAATATGTCAAAGCGAAAAGACATGTTAAGACCAGGGCCTGAAGGCTTCTTCAGGACATGGCAAATCGAACTTCTACTGCTTCTCTTTTCCTGTTGTCAGGAGTGGAGCCGGTGTAGGTGTTTATACTGACGTCGTCCGCTGTTGTGTCTTGTCAGTAACTTTCTCATACTATTTTAAGTATGATTTTTCGGATCGAGTTCTCATCGACTGAGATACATCAGCCTGCACTGTGCAAGCATGTTTTTTCCTTTCAGAATCGCTAAGAGAAGCTGATGTGAGATTGCCATCATCCGGCAAGATGGAGATATCATTGCAAGATTTTGTTGGCCCAGAGGCCTTCCACTCTAGTTTTGATGATGATTAACTCATAAAGTTATGTATACTAATAATCTTGTGATGTTTAGTTTCAGATCCTTAACCAAGATATTAGTAGGTGATTAGCTTCAACAAAGGAGTTTTGAAGCCTTTCACATGGTGATTCAAGAGCCCGAGCGTCAAAGATCATATATAGCACTCGTTGGAGTCAAGCTCGGTGGTCACGGTTTGGATCGAATCGGCTTGAAGACGGAGTTCATCAAGAAGACTTCGGTACATAGTTTAGTTTTGTGTTTAGATCCATTTGTAAAGATTAGATAGTGTGGTATGCTCAAGTTCACAACACACACACGTTTCATGTTTTGGTTTTCGGTTTTGGTTTAACCGATCTTGATTTTCATGAATAGATAGATTCAAAACAAGTTTACATGATTTAATGTATATTAGATTTGTTCTATATACATGTATGCTTCATTTCTTAGACAAACTTATTTTGATATGCCTATTCATGTGTTTGGAGTTTTGTATTTTAACAAAACATCTTTTCGGATTTAATATCAAAAACATTGATATATATATATCTTTTCATGTATATTGGAGTATATCCATATACAACATGCCTAAAAGTTGTTTAAATATCATGTTTTTATATTTGGATGAGTTTTGGAGAAATCGGATTTCCATTTGAAAAATCCAAGTTTTGAAAAATACAGTTTTTAGTTTTCGGCAAAATTTTCATAACACAAAAAGAGTTCAAAATGTTTGTAACTTGGTTTGATTTTTACTCAAACAAGTTTGTATATCAATGTATTATACTAAACTTATTTTTGTGAATTTTTAGAGATTTTATGGGATTTATTTGAGAATTAAAAACCCTGTTTTTCAGTTCCTTAATTGCTTCTGTCAGGCCCTGGCGGTCGACCGTGCCGGTCGACCGGACCAGGAGCCGGTCGACCGGAATGGTCGACCGGACGTGCACGAGACGTGCACAAAGGCCATAGGTTTTGACCGGTCGACCGTGCGGTCGACCGACTGAAGTCCCCTTAGTCTCGGGTAAGGGCGGTCGACAGGGCGGTCGACCGGTGGTTGGCAACGGTCAAAATTCGATCGTTGGCCGGTCGACCGGATGGTCAAATCTGACCATATTTGCAACCAACGGCTAGTTTTTTAAAGAGGCTATAAAAACCCTATTTGAGAGAGGTTTTCTTCAAGAATTTTAAAAGCAAAATTTTCCTACTTCCAAGGTGTTTTCAGCAAAAAGTTTTTGAGTTCAAATTCCTATTCTCTATTTGTTTTTAAAGTGTTTTGTTATTTCAAAGAAAATAGTCTTTTGGGAATTGTTTTTGATCTAAAAATTCTATATCTTTTTGGAGAGTTTCCCAAGTGATTTTCTTTGTTAAAAACACTTTGTTTTACACACTTGAGCTTATCATTCTATCCTCTCTATAGGATCCTTATTTTTGTGGAAAAGAAATTGGTTTGTGGTCTTTTGATTACCAAGTTGTAAACCCTTATCATTGTTTGGCTTTGTGCCTTTCCCTCTTAGTGTAGAGAAGGTTATGCAATTGGGTTGTATCCCTCAAGTGTGAGGTGATCCTTGTTTGGCTTTGTACTTATCCCTCATTTGTGAGGTGGATATTGTGGTGGCTTTGTGCCTAGCCTCTAAGTGTAGAGGTTGTTTTGGTTGAGAGAGGAGTTGTGTACTCCATATTGTAATTGCCCCAAATCCTCGGTGGAGGTTCCCTGTGTGGGAGTCCTGTGTGGACAAGTTAGTGGATTGAAAATCCTTCTGGGTGAAGGCAGGGACGTAGAGCTGGGTGCTCGAACATCGAAACAAATCTCATTGTTTGCGTTTGATCCATTGACTCTAACTCTCTCTCTTTATATTGTGCCATTGCATCATTTCATATTGCTCATACATTTTATATGCTTGGCTTGTTTGTGTGTGCCTCACTTGAGCTTCATATAGCGCCTCAACTCTTATTCAGAGGAATCAAGAGGAGTTAGTCCAGATCCCTTCACCGAAAATTCGGCTACACTCGTTGGTTGCATTAAGTTTAGTTGCAATTAAGTTTTAATTTTCACATTTAGTTCATTAGATTAGCCGTACACCTATTCACCCCCCCTCTAGGTGTACCTTCAATTGGTATCAGAGCCTACGCTCCTGATATTAGGTTTAACCACTTAGGAGTGTGATCTTGGTTAGCTAATCTATATTTGCATTTGCTTTAGCACACATATAGTTTGCACTCGTGGATAGCCCTCCCATGTTTGATTTCTCTAAAATTGACACATGGAAGATTTTGATGAGTTGGCATTTAAAAACCCTAGGTTTGCATGTTTACCTTGCCATCACTAAGGAATCCTACCCTAAAAATAGCAAGCATATAGAGGCCAATGTAATAGCCCTAAAGGCACTTAGAGTATCTCTTCATAAAGATTATTTACATGTGTTTTCTCACTATGAGTCCGCTTTTGCAGTATGGAGCATTTTGACTTCTCCCGAGCTACCAAATATTATCGATAAGATGAGGAGATCTAGAAGAGACGAGTCCGATGAACGTTGCTTCATGGTCCAAAGGAATGACTCCCTTGAGGTACAATCGGAAACTCAACTAGATGCTAGCTCTAGTTCATATTGCAATGAGTGTTTAGAGGCACAAGCCATGAATGATGAACTTGCTAAAAAATTGTGAAAATTTAATTTCAAGATACAAACTTTTGAAAAAGAAAAGTCTTGGTTTAAAAGAAGAAAATAAAAATTTATCTTCTAGACTTGAGATTGTTTTGCAAGAAAAGGAAGAGATTTCTAGTGAACGTGACTTACTTACATCCCAACTAGATCTTGCCCTAAAAGAAAATGAATTTTTGAAAAATAAAAATGATTGTGAAATTATTTTGAAGAAACATGAAAACTTGTCTTCAAAAGTTGATTTTGTTTTAAAAGAAAATGATTCTTTAAAAATGAAAATTGTTTCTATTTCAAAGGAATTGGATTTGATGTCTAAGAAAAATGTTTCTTTGAAAAATGATTTAGATACACATGTTTGCCATGCTAGTGTAGCTTCACCATCTAGCTCACATATTGCATGCTCCACTTCTTCTAACATTGAAAATGATATATCTATGCTTAAGAAGAATATGGATTGTTTGGGCTCCACTTTGAGCCAATGTGTTTTGAACCATACACGTTTAGAATCATCGTTTCGAAAGAAACAAGTTCCTTCTATGCATGCACACCATACACGGCATACACATGCTTCGCCCGCTCATGCACATCACACATTGTATGCTCATGTGTACACTTGTACACATTGTGGACGTAAGGGCCACCTTGCTAAATTTTGCTATGATAAGATACATGATGTAAATTTAGCAACTAAGTTTGTTTGGGTTAGAAAAAGTGCTAACCCCTATGGACCCAAAAGAGTATGGGTACCAAAGACCACCCCTATTGTTTTTAATGTAGGTGTGGGCTCTCGCATGACGTGAGAGTGATGGTGCTTTGAAGTGGATGCGTTCCGAGCTTTATAAGGACATTTTGAATGCATCACTTTCAAGGAAAGTTTGGTGGGAGGAACACCTTGTTTTTGGAGACTTGGAGAGTTGCTCTCATAGGTTTTGGTAACAATCTCTTACTCCTCATGTGTTGTTTACATGCTTTTTATATTATTCATTTTTATCATGTCTTGATGTTTCATGATTAGTATGTTATATGGCATGATATTTAGATTAGTGATATACATGATTAGTTATTTGAGCACCCATGTTTAATTGGATTTATATCTTTGTGCTCTCACATTTGTTTTAACTAATGTATATGTCCTAGATTTATGCATGTGCATGTACATAATGATCATATGTATGTTTATGAATTTTGTTTTAATGCTTCATGTTTTGATTACATGTTTAGATGTTAGTTTTCATTAAAACTTGGATGTATACTTGTACAACTAGTGAGCTACAAATAGACTATTATATGTTTGTGCTTGAATGCTCATTTATACTCATTAGATGTACTAGTATAGCTTAGTTTTGATGATTCATGCATTTGACTTATATTCCCCATTTTATACATGTTTTCATATTTACATGTTTAACTTCATGTATATGTCCATTTTGTCTAAACTACTAGATATACATATACATCCTTGAACCACTTGCATTCATGCATATACTTTTGTGGACTCATTATGTTTGGATATGTATGTATACTTTAGTTTAAACATGACATACATATACCTTGAAGATTAAATCATTTTGATGATTTTTATATTGAGCTAAATTGACATTTTCATGATAATGTGTTTCACATAACTTGTACACTCACGTCATTTAAATGTTTTCTTATGATTTTATTTTCATGAGTACAATTTGTGCTTTATAGACTATTGAGTGTTTAATGATCATGTGATTTACATGTTTTTTATAAAATATATTTTTGTTTTGTTCCTTGCTTGAAGGATTTCGTACTAGTTTACAAATTTTTCATATAACTAGTTCGTATTCTTCATATGGTAAAATTTTCAAACATCATTTATCTTCAAACCTATTTTTGAAAACCCCTACCCATTTAAGGGCGGTTGGTTGGGCGACCATGCCTTGTATGCTTATTATTGAAAATCTTTTTAAACTTGTGCATGAAATGGGTGGTAGGTAATATGAGTTATACACTTGATCATATTATGTTTCAATTGGTATCATTAGATCTTTTCAATTGGTATTACTATTGACATTCTTTTTGTATACTCATATATATGTTTTATTTGTGCTTACTATATCTCTATATCTTTGAGCACAAATTTTAGTTATGCTAAGTTTGATTTCTTTTATGACTATCTTATCTCAATTGATTATGTTTCAATTGGTGTCCTAATACAAGCTTATGCATCGTTTTATTTGGTATTTCATAAAGGGGGAGAAAATTCGTATTTTATCTTTCAATTGGTATTTTGTTTACCTTTGATTTCCATTCTCATACTTTATGATGAAAAATAATTGAAAAATTAATATTGATTTTAATTTGGTATCATATGTTCAAAATGAAAAATACATTCAAGACGTTTATTTGTTTACCTTCAATTTGGTATCACAAATGATTTTATTTCATATGGTACTATATCTTGTGATATCTTAATTTAAGAAAAATTCAAAATTTGTAATGTTTATTTACAATTGATATCTTAAAATTTGATTTACTAAGATGTCTCAAAATTTTATTTTAATAAGAAAATTAAAAATGTTTTGATTTATATTGCCTATATGCAAGGGGAGCTTAATATCTCTTCTACATATAGATTCATGTTGAGTGTATCTTATATTGAGGAGCTTGACAACTCTTCTTTATGCGGTACACGTGTGTAGGGGGAGCTTCACATCTCCTTTTATGCATTGCATATTATATGTTATGTGAATTAGGGCTTGTCATCCTTTCTTCATGTAATGCATGTATGTAGGAAAGTTAACTTAGCGTCTTCTTCTTCATGAATGTATATCGCATATATCTTTTATTGATTGATTTGAGTTCACCTCTTTGTGGGGGAGAACATTATTTTTATGTTTACTTTAACCCCTTTGTTGATGATTGACAAAAAGGGGGAGAAGTATTTCAGTATATATGCATGTTTTGGAAAAGATTTCTTGTTTATGCATATTGTTTTATTTTGCAAAAAGGAGAAAAGAATTTGATGTGTTTCATGCTTGTTTATGCATGTTTATCTCCTTATATTTGCATACATGTTTGTTTAGATTCATGTGCTTCATTGCCATATATTATTATTTATTGTGATGCATGAGTTAAGGGGGACCTTCTTTGAAGCTTTACTTTAATCCATGCATATATAACTCCATGAGTTTTGTCATCATCAAAAAGGGGGAGATTGTTGGCCCAGAGGCCTTCCACTCTAGTTTTGATGATGATTAACTCATGAAGTTATGTTTACTAATAATCTTGTGATGTTTAGTTTCAGATCCTTAACCAAGATATTAGTAGGTGATTAGCTTCAACAAAAGAGTTTTGAAGCCTTTCACATGGTGATTCAAGAGCGCGAGCGTCAAAGATCATATATAGCACTCGTTGGAGTCAAGCTCGGTGGATCACGGTTTGGATCGAGTCGGCTTGAAGACGGAGTTCGTCAAGAAGACTTCGGTACATAGTTTAGTTTTGTGTTTAGATCCATTTGTAAAGATTAGATAGTGTGGTATGCTCAAGTTCACAACACACACACGTTTCATGTTTGGTTTTCGACTTTAGTTTAACCGATCTTGGTTTTCATGAATAGATAGATTCAAAACAAGTTTACATGGTTTAATGTATATTAGATTTGTTCTATATACATGTATGCCTCATATCTTAGACAAACTTATTTTGATATGCCTATTCATGTGTTTGGAGTTTTGTATTTTAACAAAACATATTTTCGGATTTAATATCAAAAATATTGATATATATCTTTTTATATATATTGGAGTATATCCATATACAACATGCCTAAAAGTTGTTTAAATATCATGTTTTTATATTTGGATGAGTTTTGGAGAAATCAGAGTTCCATTTGAAAAATCCAAGTTTTGAAAAATACAATTTTTGGTTTTCGGCAAATTTTCATAACACAAAAAGAGTTCAAAATGTTTGTAACTTGGTTTGATTTTTACTCAAACAAGTTTGTATATCAATGTATTATACTAAACTTATTTTTGTGAATTTTTAGAGATTTTATGGGATTTATTTGAGAATTAAAAACCCTGTTTTTTAGTTCCTTAATTGCTTCTGCCAGGCCCTGGCGGTCGACCGTGCCAGTCGACCGGAATAGGAGCCGGTCGACTGGAACGGTCGACCGGACGTGCACGAGACGTGCACAAAGGCCATAGGTTTTGGCCGGTCGACCGTGCGATCGACCGACTGAAGTCCCCTTACTCTCGGGTAAGGGCGGTCGACCGGGCGGTCGACCGGTGGTTGGCAACGGTTAAAATTTGACCGTTGGCCGAATGGTCAAATCTGACCATATTTGCAGCCAACGGCTAGTTTTTTAAAGAGGCTATAAAAATCCCATTTGAGAGAGGTTTTCTTCAAGAATTTTAAAAGCAAAAATTTCCTACTTCCTAAGCGTTTTCAGCAAAAAGTTTTTGAGTTCAAATTCCTATTCTCTATTTGTTTTTAAAGTGTTTTGTTATTTCAAAGAAAATAGTCTTTTGGGAATTATTTTTGATCTAAAAATTCTATATCTTTTTGGAGAGTTTCCCAAGTGATTTTCTTTGTTAAAAATACTTTGTTTTTCACACTTGAGCTTATCATTCTATCCTCTCTATAGGATCCTTGTTTTTGTGGAAAAGAAATTGGTTTGGGGTCTTTTGATCACCAAGTTGTAAACCCTTATCATTGCTTGGCTTTGTGCCTTTCCCTCTTAGTGTAGAGGAGGTTGTGCAATTGGGTTGTATCCCTCAAGTGTGAGGTGATCCTTATTGGCTTTGTGCTTATCCCTCATTTGTGAGGTGGATATTGTGGTGGCTTTGTGCCTAGCCTCTAAGTGTAGAGGTTGTTTTGGTTGAGAGAGGAGTTGTGTACTCTATATTGTAATTGCCCCAAATCCTCGGTGGAGGTTCCCTGTGTGGGAGTCCTGTGTGGACAAGTTAGTGGATTGAAAATCCTTCTGGGTGAAGGCGGGGACGTAGAGCTGGGTGCTCGAACCTCGAAACAAATCTCGTTGTTTGCGTTTGATCCATTGACTCTAACTCTCTTTATATTGTGCCATTGCATCATTTCATATTGCTCATACATATTATATGCTTAGCTTGTTTGTGTGTGCCTCACTTGTGCTTAACCACGAGAGCTTCATATAGCGCCTCAACTCTTATTCAGAGGAATCAAGAGGAGTTAGTTCAGAGCCCTTCACCGGGAATTCGGCTACACTCGTTGGTTGTATTAAGTGTAGTTGCAATTAAGTTTTAATTTCCCATTTAGTTCATTAGATTAGCCGTACACCTATTCACCCCCCTCTAGGTATACCTTCATATTTGTCCTTTGGCTTTGATTTCTTTGAATCCTATTGTTCGTCTTGGGTAAGGTCTGGGTGTATCCACATGATTTCTCCTATTTCCAGTGTCATGGGAATAAGACCCTTAATCTCTTGAGTTTTGGCTGAAGGATGCTTTACTTCTAGCCGTGCTTCAGGGATTGGGAAGGTCCCATCAGGAACTGTGACTTTTGGGGTTTTGCCGAACTCGAGGTTCACCATATTTGCAGTGACTTTCTTTTGCTCTAATTTTAGAGTCAGAACCCCGACATTGACTAAATCTTGAATTTTACCCTTGAGGACAAAGTACTTATCAGTAGGATGATGAACCATCCCATGAAAGAGGCAATAGTTGGGATCGATCGTGCGTCCCACTTCATTAGGACGCCGAGCATCTGGCAGCTTCAATTTATTCCCTTTGTGGAGTAAATGGAATATTGCGACCACCTGTTTGTCTTTGAAGGAGTACTGTTTCGGAGAAAATTTAGACTCTTGATTATTGAAGCCGCTCTTCTTGGCCTTCGAATGAACGTCCCCTGACAATTTAACGGACATACTCTCTTTCCCTTTGGCTTGAGAGGACTGCGCCATATCGCTACGCCCCTTATTATTCATACCTCATTTGCCTTTAGAGGTAGATGGTTCGAACTTCTTAGCCGACTTTTCGGCTATCTCAGCTTGTTTGACTAGTTCCTTCCAGGTATGGACTTTGACAGCCCCCATACGAATCTTCACTTGGTCCAGGAAGTTATGTCTGCATGTCTGCAAGAGCATGGGTAATGGCATCCCTGCCGGACACATCAGAGATAAGTTTCTGAACCGCTCAATGTAGTCACGGACAGGTTCGCCCTTCCTCTGTACAGTAGAGAGGAGTTTGTCCATGGTTACCTCAGTTTCATCCTCGTAAAAATGAGAAAGAAATCGAGTTTCTAAGTTGATCCAAGAATTGATAGAGCCCGGAAGAAGACTCCAGAATCAGTCAAATGCTACCCCCTTCAAGGTGTCAATGGACAGTCTGGCCATAATAGCATCGTTATCTATAACGTTACCGGTCTGAGATCGGAAGTAATAGATGTGCGGGTTTGGCGAGCTCTTACCATCATACGTATGTAACGTTGGTGGCTTGAACTTTAGTGGGTATGGTACTGAATCCCATTCCAAAAGGTAAGGACGGACTGCCCCTACTTTCTTTAGTTCATCCCTCTAGGTTAGGGATGCGATTTGAGCTTGGATGCCTTTAAAAACTTCAGCATCCATAGAAGAACTTTCCTTTGACCTCTCAGCCTTGGGTTGTTCATCGTTATGATGTTCCTCCTCATTATGGTTGCTCTCGGTATCATTGTTATTCCGGTTAGTGAGGAGTTGAGCGAGCATCTGTTGAATGTTATCCAAGACTTCTTGCTGGGCCTTAAAGGTTTGCTCCTGAGTTTCTAACCATCGATGGAGGTCATCATTACCGTTATTAGCCATATTTACCGACACCCTATCTGTTCGTACTGAGCTGACTGTTGCCGAAGAGGCATACCCACTGTCTTCGTCCTCCTCATCAGATCATTGAAATAATCCTCTCATTGGTTCTGGTGAGGTTACTGCAGTTGAGGAGGATGGCTGCTGTAACCCCCTGATCCTTGGTGTACGTATCACAGTATCAATACGCGATACGACGTATCAAATTGATTTGACCTTTCAGGTAGTCTGATTGAGCTGATTTCAGTTTCAAAAATCATTTTCTAATATTTGAGATTTTCAGGATTTTCTGAAATTTTTCTGAATTATTTTGGAAAATCTCCGTAGTCGGTGTCGACCGATACCGATTATCGGCTCTCTGATTTTTAATTCACAAACGGAGTTGTATTTTGAGAATCTGCTTTCACCAGGTGTCTTAGAATCATATTAGCTATGTTAGGGTATTTTTGGAGATTTTTCTGAATTTATCGAAAATCGGGCCAATCTGGTATCGCCCGGTATCGGTGATACACTCCGGGATTTTTAATTTACAAACCGGATTGAATTTTTGCAAACCGTTTTCATATTATGTCTCAGGATAATATTTCCTATTTCCTGTAATTTTTGGGCATCGTTCGGAGCTAGTCAAATTTAAATAATATTAATTATTTACATTATTATTTACTTTCTTTCCTTCTTTCTTTTTCTACAACCTTCCTCCTCCACCGCCTTAAACCCACCGACTCCTGTTCCACCGCCATCTCTTTCTCATCTCTAATTTAAAACCATCTCTCTCTCTCCCTCTCTCAGATACTCTCTCTCTCACTCTCTCTCTCCCCCCAAACACTCTTTCTCTCTCTCTAACCTCTCTCTCTCTCTCTCTGTGCGACCCAAAAAGGGGGGGCAACCCGCAGCCAGGCCAGGCCGCAGGCCGCCGCCGGTGGCCGCGCCCCAGCCCGACCGGCGCCACCGCGCCACCTCCTCCTCCTCCTCTTCTTCTTCTTCCTCTTCTTCTTTTCTTCTTTTCTTCTCTCCCTGTTCTTCTTCTTCTCCTTCTTTCTTTTCCTTTCTTCTCCCTAATTCTCTCTCTCCATCCCTCTCTCTCTCTCAGCTGGCCGCACCACCGCCGCCGCAGCCGGGGCCGCCGCCGGCAAGCCGCCAGCGCCGCCGGCCAGTAGAGCTGGCCGGCTGGCCCGCACCCGAGCAAGCAGCACCATATGCTGCTGCTCCTCCTCCTCCTTATTGGGTTTGGGTAGAACCCCAAACCCAATAATTCTTTTGAGTTAGTGGGAAAACCCAATAAACCCCCAAACCCGTTAACCCGTTTTCCTATAAGTTAATTGGGTTTGGGTTTGGATCTAAACCCGACCCGTTAACAGCCCGAACCCGCTCCGAAACCCAATAAAGGTAAAAGTGCAGAAAACCCCTTTCTTCTTTTTATTAATTGCATTTAAAATCTTGTTATTACATATTTAACCCATTTTGATGATTTTTAGCGTTCGGCCGATATCTGGAGCATCCGGACTCCGATTCGGACGATTCTGGATCCGTTGCGATCGTGGGAAAGAGAGCTACCTTCTCATGGCTAGTTTTTGAGTGTTTTTATTTTATAAATTGTATTGTTAGTATATTAATGGCACTTGGTTGCTTTCTTGCAATAAAACATCATTACCGGTAAATCCCTGTTGGTCATATGTACTAAATTGTAAACAATAGTAAAACACTGTAATAAACATTGTACTTAGAATATGTCGGATAACTAAAAGACGTTGAGTGTGACACTGGATGTCTATTTAGATCATGTTCATGTACCATTGATATCCGGGCCACTATGTCACCATATTCTTGGACACGCTATGACACCACACTGTCACTAGATATGCATGCTAGACACCGTTACTGTCATTCACAGGACATGGTATTACACGAGACACGGACTACTATTATTACATGTACTAGTGCTACGCATATATGTTACACGGATAATGGCAACACAGCTATGTTCCACTAGTACACGGACAAGTACCGCATTTTCATAGTATTGTTGTCATCATTACACGGATACTGTAGTTCACTGTACATGATATTAGACACTGACCACTGTTATTACATGTACATGTTGCACAGATCCTATGACACGTCACACTCTCTTAATTCGTATTCATGTCCCACCTATCTATAAATGCTCCACTTCACGGATACTCGTTACACGGACAGCACTGCTACATATGCTCACCACACAAGTGTACATGCATGTGTTGTTTCTTTCTTCTTGTCATATGGCTCACCGTGCATATACATGTATGATTGTTCCATTTTTATCCTATATGATTGTTTCCTGTTACTGATATGGATATTCCCGTTACTGGACATGAGAGCTATTGGTATGCGATATGTGGAATCCCACATCGATTGTGATATTGTTTCCGCTATATTGTTCCCGTTATATTGTTCCTGTTTCCCGTTATATTGTTCTATGCTATCAACAGAGCTCTGGTCCAGTTATCATGTTACCCGTATCATGTACTATATGTGTTCTTGTTACAGTGTTTACTTGACATATCAGATCATAAAGCTAACTTGGGTATGGGGGAGACTTGACGGTTGATTAGATCTTATCGGGTGATGTACTGGATCCATATTGTTCTCCCACTGTAGGGGACAGTAGTGCTACCTACCAATTGCTCCATGAGCTCTCGTTACTTGATTCATGCTCCCCTCTTAGCGGAGGGCCGTGGTCTCAGCAGCCAGGGGTTTGTTTAAGGCCGTGATCCCGGGTATGCACGGGATACACCTACCCGATAAGAGCTCCTCGACCACGGGTTTCCAATTAACATAATAAAACAGTATACACAATAGTGACGTCGGGAACACTTGTTATTTGGTCACTCTCTCGTTTGGATAATGGTACCCGTAGGCCATGTCCGGATGGGTTCGATTGGAGTGCGGGCTCCAGTATGAACTACCAGTGGTATGGGACACTGGAAGAGTTTGATTAAAATACCAAGTGGTACTGATTGCTACTATTGTATAAAGAACAGGACTTGCCTGATACATGTGTTCTATTGTATAGTTGTACTTGTTACTGTTCCTGATCATTTATCCGCTATCATGTTACAGGTATACTTTGTTACTTTACCTGGTATATGTTACACATTCTGTGGTGGCCTACTATTTCTGTACATGTATACACTGCATTGCATATCTTCTATTTTTTGTATACTTTGCAGACATCATTACTATCTTTGCACAACACCGCATTATGGTTATCTTGCATATGCCCATTTGCATGTTCACTTCTATCACGTCACCACTAGCATGTTCCTTTCTACCACGTCACCACTAGGCAACAGTACTGATTATATAAATTGGATACGACTATAGACATGACCCGATGATAACCGGCTAGGTAGTGATGGTATTAAAAGATAACATGTCTATATATTTCTACTGCTACTTATATACTTATTATATGGTATCACTATTACAACATCATGTATTATATATTAGTATCGTGTTTGTATTACTATAATATCTATTACTACCTCCTTCATTTTACCGCTCACTAGGTCGCTTTCTGACGACCCTGAGTTTGCGTGCCCAGGTTGGAGATCCGAGTTATCGTTTGGTCAGCTAGTTCATTGGATTTACATAGGAGACTTTACCATCGAGACCCTTCATAGGTATCTTTGTGCTTTGTTCTTGTTATCTCCTTTATTCCTGTATGTCTATCTGTTATGATCACTAACCCCTTTCTGCAGGTATTCTTGTACTTATTTCCTACTGGAACTCTTGTGTATATGGAGGCCCTGTCCTGTACTGAGGCTTAACGTACGCGTGAGGGTGTTTTCACCTCGCGTATGTACGTCGCCATAACGTCCCCGTACCTACGGGATCGGGGCGTTACATAGTGGTATCAGAGCCTAGGTTCACACCTGGTGTGGGTAACCACCTGGGTCAATGCTTGGGCTCTTACCAACAGTACAGTCAGGTTCAGATTAACTGATCTGTATCTGAATTTGGGGATTCCAGCAACGAGTACAAGAATACCATGACCTTGACAATTCCTGCCTTGACTCGTTTGTATCCCTTCCTTACTTACCGTTATCTACCAGAATATCCGATTTCTTTATCGTTTTCTTTGTATCTGATTGCTTCCAATCCGTTCGTGTTAGTTCACTACACGACTTCTCCATCCCGAGTTCCTTATAGATATCACAGAGTGTGCAGCGGAAGTGTCGTGGACCAGTATAAGTTAGGCTTTGGGGCTGACAAAATTGTTCTCACACCTGATTTGAAATTTCGAGGACGAAATTTTTTATAAGGTGGGGAGAAATGTAACCCCCTGATCCTTGGTGTACGTATCACAGTATCAGTACGCGATACGACGTATAAAATTGATTTGACCTTTCGGGTAGTCCGATTGAGCTGATTTCAGTTTTAAAAATTATTTTCTAATATTTGAGATTTTTCAGTATTTTCGGGAATTTTTCTGGATTATTTTGGAAAATCTCCGTAGTCGGTGTCGACCGATACCGATTATCGGCTCTCTGATTTTTAATTCACAAACGGAGTTGTATTTTGAGAATCTGCTTTCACTAGGTGTCTTAGAATCATATTAGCTATGTTAGGGTATTTTTGCAGATTTTTCTGAATTTATCGAAAATCGGGCCAATCTGGTATCGCCCGGTATAGGCGATACACTCCGGGATTTTTAGTTTGCAAACTAGATTGAATTTCTGTAAACCATTTTCAATTATGTCTCAGGATAATATTTTCTATTTTCTGTAATTTTTGGGCATCGTTCGGAGCTAGTCAATTTTTGACCCATTTAAATAATATTAATTATTTACATTATTATTTACTTTCTTTCCTTCTTTCTTTTTCTACAACCTTCCTCCTCCACCGCCTTAAACCCACCGACTCCTGTTCCACCGCCATCTCTCTCTCATCTCTAATTTAAAACCATCTCTCTCTCCCTCTCTCAGATACTCTCACTCTCTCTCTCTCTCCAAACACTCTCTCTCTCTCTCTCTCTAACTCTCTCTCTCTCTGTGCGACCCAAAAAGGGGGGCAACCCGCAGCCAGGCCAGGCCGCAGGCCGCCGCCGGCGGCCGCGCCCCAGCCCGGCGGCGCCACCGCGCCCCCAGACCGCGCCACCTCCTCCTCCTCTTCTTCTTCTTCTTCCTTTCTTCTTCTTCTTTCTTCTCTCTATGTTCTTCTTCTTCTCCTTCTTTCTTTTCCTTTCTTCTCCCTAATTCTCTCTCTCTCTCCATCCCTCCTCTCTCTCTCTCTCTCTCTCTCTCTCTCTCTCTCTCAGCTGGCCGCAACGCCGCCGCCGCCGGCCAGCAGAGCTGGCCGGCCGGCCCGCACCCGAGCAAGCAGCAGCATATGCTGCTGCTCCTCCTCCTCCTTATTGGGTTTGGGTAGAACCCCAAACCAAATAACTCTTTTGAGTTAGTGGGAAAACCCAATAAACCCCCAACCCGTTAACCCGTTTTCCTATAAGTTAATTGGGTTTGGGTTTGGATCTAAACCCAACCCGTTAACAGCCCGAACCCGCTCCGAAACCCAATAAAGGTAAAAGTGCAGAAAACCCCTTTCTTCTTTTTATTAATTGCATTTAAAATCTTGTTATTACATATTTAACCCATTTTGATGATTTTTAGCGTTCGGGCGATATCTGGAGCATCCGGACTCCGATTCGGACGATTCTGGATCCGTTGCGATCGTGAGAAAGAGAGCTACCTTCTCATGGCCAGTTTGTGAGTGTTTTTATTTTATAAATTGTCTTGTTAGTATATTAATGGCACTTGGTTGCTTTCTTGCAATAAAACATCATTACCGGTAAATCCCTGTTGGTTATATGTACTAAATTGTAAACAATAGTAAAACACTGTAATAAACATTGTACTTAGAATATGTCGGATAACTAAAAGACGTTGAGTGTGACACTGGATGTCTATTTAGATCGTGTTCATGTACCATTGATATCCGGGCCACTATGTCACCATATTCTTGGACACGCTATGACACCACACTGTCACTAGACATGCATGCTAGACACCGTTACTGTCATTCACAGGACATGGTATTACACGAGATACGGACTACTATTATTACATGTACTAGTGCTACGCATATATTGTTGGCCCAATGGCCTTCCACTCTAGTTTTGATGATGATCAACTCATGTAGTTATGTTTACTAATATTCTTGTGTTTCTAAGTTTCAGATCATTAACAGGATATTAGTTGGTGATTAGCTTCAACAAGGAGTTTAGAAGCTATTCATGGTGATTCCAGGGCCAAAGCTTCAAGTTCACACTTTGCCTAGCCCATGGATGGAGTTTTGGAGCAAGTCTACTTGAAGATGATGATCGTCAAGAAGACTTAGGTATCCTACTTTAGATAGAGTTTTTAGATCCATTTGTAAAGCTTAGTTTAGTTGATATGCTCAAGTGCACAAAACACACACGTTTTATGATTTGATATTTGGTTTTTATGAATAGTTGATCAAAACAAGTTTACATATGTTATATGTATAGTAGATGTTTTCTATTTATACATACATGCTTTAACTTGGTAAACAAACTTATTTTGATATTCCTATTCATGTTTTTGGAAAAATCTGTTTGAGAAAAATACAAGTGTTGATTCTTGATTTTTTTTTGTTAAGAAACAAAAATAAATTTCATATGCTTGATATTTGAGTAGAAATGTTTTATCACATGATTAATATCAATGCAATATGTAAAAAACAAGTTTTATGGAAGTTTTGTAAAAGATAAAAATATTTTTAAAACAAGTTTTTATCAGATTTTCTGTTCCAGGCTTCAACCAAGTCGACTTGGTCTCTGACCAGTCGACCGGGCCGGTCGACCGACCGACGTGCACAAACCTGTGCACGTTTCTGGCACAGGGAACGGTCGACCGGACCGGTCGACCGGAGCAGTATATCTGCTCTCTGGTTTTCTGGGTCGACCGGACCGGTCGACCGCAGAAGAGAGCTTTGCTCTCTGTTTTGTTTCGGTCGACCGGGCCGGTCGACCGCTGTTGCCCAACGGTCATATTTCTGACCGTTGGCGGTCGACCGGACCGGTCGACCGGTGGCCTGTCAGGCTGCCACATCAGCCTAACGGCTAGTTTTGTATAGGGGCTATATAAACCCCATCTCTTTGGGGATTTTGGCCAAGTTTTCAAGAAGAAAAATTTCAGTGTTTCTCTAGTGTTTAAACAAGTTTTCAAAATAGTTTTTGTGCTAAAAAGATTTCATCTTTATTGTTTTTGGGTTTTTGAAAAATCAAAGAAAACTAGGTTTTGGGATTTTGATTTGGTATTTCATTTTCTATCATATACAAGAGATTTCCCAAGTAGTTTTTCTTTGTTGCTTGTTTCCAAAAACACTTTGATTCCACACTTGAGCTATCACCTATCCTAATCTATTAGGATCTTGTTTTTGTGGAAAAAGAAAAGAGAAAAGAAAGAAAGAGAGTTTGTGGTTTTGAACCACTTGTTGTAAACCCTCCTTTATTTGTTGTATCCCTCTTCGGTAGAGGTGATCGGAGTGGTATTGGTTTGCTCCCTCTTCGGTAGAGGTGGAGTTTGGTTGTGAGCCTTTTCGGTAGAGGTGTGTGGATTGGTTGTTGTATTGGCTACGGGCCTAACCCCTCGGTTGTGAGGAGGTTGTTGTTTGAGAGAGGAGTTTGGTACTCCTAGAGTTGTAAGAAATCCTCCTCGGTGGAGGTTCCCTCGGTGGGAGTTGAGATAGTGGAAATCCTACACGGTGGTGTAGGCGGGGATGTAAAGCAAGGTGCTCGAACCTCGAAACAAATCTTGGTGTTTGCGTTGTGATCCATTGTCTCTCCAACTCTCTCTCATTTACTTTGTGCAAAGCATCATACTTCATATCATACCATATTTGCTTGTGTTGTGCATAATTCATATTGCCTTGCATTATTTCATATTGCTATATCCTTTATTGCGTGGCTTGATTGTGTGTGCACATTGTGAATTGCTTGTGTGTTTGTGCATCACCTATACTCATCCAACAAGAGCTTCACATAGCGCCTCAACCCATATCTAGGGGAATCAAGAGGAGTTAGTCCAGAGCCTCGCAAGGGGAATTCGGCTACACTTGTTGGATTGTATTAAGTGTGTTGCAAGATTTGCATTAGCTTCCGCATTTAGCGCGCTTAGTTTGCACTTAGTTTCTTAGATTAGCACTTACACCTATTCACCCCCCCTCTAGGTGTTTTTCAATTGGTATCAGAGCTAGTGCTCCTGATACTTAGGCTTAACATCCTAGGAGTGATCCATTTGCTTGTTTGCACATTCAAATATAGTTTACCATGGACTTCATGACCCCTCCTAGCTTTGACCCTTCCAACATTGATGTTTGGAAGTATAGGATGTCCATGTACCTAAAGACCCTAGGTTTGCATGTCTTCCTTGCCGCCACCAAGATATGTTATCTTGGTGATGGTAATCATATAGGGGCCAATGCACAAGCCCTAGAGGCCATTAGAAGCACTCTTCCTAAAGATTATCTCTTATGTGTTTCTAACTTTGATTCCGCCTTTGCAGTGTGGAACAAATTGACAACCACCACCACCTCGAGCTTCAAGTTCAAATTCAAGAAGAGGAATCTAGTGGAGAATCCGATCCACAATGCTTCATGGTCCAAGGGAATGACTCCCTTGAGGTACATTCGGAATCCCACCTAGATAGTAATGATTGTGCTAGTTCTTCAAATGATTATGTTGATCCCCATGCCTTAAATGAAGAACTATCTATTGTGTGTGAAAAGTTAATAGAAAAATATAACGTGTTAAAAAGAAAAGTCTAGATATTGAAAAAGAAAATAAATGTTTGCATTCTAGACTTGATTGTGTTTTGCAAGAGAAAGTTGAGGCCTATAATGAAAGGGATTCATTGAGATCTCAATTGGAACTTGCTTTAAAAGAAAATAAATTTTTAAAGTCTAAAAATGATTGTGAAACTGTTTTGAAGAAAAATGAAAATATGTATTCTAAAGTTGATTTTGTTTTAAAAGAGAATGTTGCTTTGAAAAACAAAATCATTTCTATTTCAAATGAGTTGAATGTTTGTTTAGATAAGAATATTGTTTTGCAAAATAAAATTGATGCACATGTTTGCCATGCTAGTGTAGCTTCTTCATCTAGTCTACCTAATGCATGTACCTCTTCTTCTAAAATTATTGATGATATTTGTATGTTAAAGAAGAGAGTAGATTGTTTGGGCTCCACTATGAGCCAATGTGCCATGAACCACTCACGGTTGAAAACCTTGGTTCGAAAGAATCAAGTTCCATCCTTTATGCATGCACACCCATCACGGCATACACATGCTCCACACGGACACACCCATCACAAGTATGCTCATGTGTACACTTGTACACATTGTGGACGTAGGGGCCACCTTGCTAAATTTTGTTATGATAGATTACATACTCCTAATTTAGCAAAGAATTTTGTTTGGGTTAGAAATGAGACTAACCCCCATGGACCCAACAAGAAGGTATGGGTACCAAAGACCACCCCTCCTATTATTTTTGATATAGGTGTGGGCTCTCACATGACGTGAGAGTGATGACACCTTGGAGTGGATGCGTTCCAGACTTCATGGAAATCAAATTGGATGCATCACTTTCAAGGGAAGATTTGGTGGAGATGACCACCATGTTTTGGAGACAAGGAGAGTTGCTTCTTCGGTTTTGGTAACAATCCTTTACTCCCATTTATTGTTTACATGCTTTCCATGTTTTAATGTTTATAGCATGTTTTTGATGTCTATGGATTAGTATTCCATGTTTATTAGATCCTTGACATACATGTATAGTATTTGAGACACATATGCTTATATGAACCCATATTTAGTGTTCTCACTTTTGTTTAAGCTATAATGTACATCATGAATCTAATACATGTGAATTTACATAGTAATCATGTTTTAGTTTTATCATGATGACTTTTATATTTGTTTTGATGCTTCATGTTTTGAATATATGTTTAGATGTTTGTTTTCATTAAGACTAGTTATATACTTGTACATAGAGTGGGCTACAAATAAATCTATATATGTTGAGCTTGATTGCTTATTTGAACCCATTAGATGTGCTAGTATAGTCTAGTTTTGATGATTCATACATTTCAAACTTGTATTCCATTTTTGGATTTGTTTTATGATTGTGTGTTTCACTTCATGTATATGTTTGTATTGCCAAACTTTAAGATATACATGTATACCCCTTGAGTCATTTGCCTTTCATGTAAATCTATATTTGGACTCAATTGTGTTTAGGGATATGTATGTATACTTCATGTTTGACAATTCATACATATACCTTAAAATGAAATTTGTTGTGATGAAAATTTAGTTTTTCATGTTTCATGTATTTATGTTTAACTTCATGTATATATCTATCTAGTTCAAACTAATCTTATACATATACATCTTTTTGAGCCACGTGCCTTCATGAATATACATTTAGTGGACTCGTTGAGTTTTGGATATGTATGTATATTTTAGCTTGTATTAGACATACATATGCCTTGAAGATTAAATAAGGAGTTTTATATGATTTTTCATGTTTTTGATGGAATTATGTTTTAAGGAATAATTGAGCTTAATGAAATATTTTTCATGATTATGATCTTCACATATTATTTGTACACTCATATCTATTGCTCATGTTTTGTTTCTCATGAGTTATGCTTTATTGGTTAGAGTGATGATTATCATGTGAATTTCATTTTTGTTTTATTCCTTGCTTGAAGGATTTCGTGCTAGTTAACAAGTTTTCCATTTAACTAGTTGCGGTGTTCTTCATTTTGGTAGTGATTTTCAAACAAAACTACATTTTCCAATCTATCTTTGAAAACCCCTACCATCCAAGGGCGGTAGGATGGGAGATCATGTTCATGTATGCCCTAAATTGAAAATCTTTAAAACTTGAATTATGATTGGGTGGTAGAGAATATGATGTATACACTTGAACTTATTGTTATGTCAATTGGTATCATTGAACTCTTTCAATTTGTATCATTTTGATCTTCTGGTATACTCATATATGTTTTGTATGTATGTATGCTTTAAATTCCAAGTATATCAATTTCTATTGGTATCTATTTTTCATACATATATATGTTTGTGTTTATGCTAGTGCTTGAGTTTCAATTTTGTTTAAATTGATTACTTTTAAATTGTTATCAAGACTATGCATGACTTTAGTTTGTATTTCATAAAGGGGGAGAAAATTTGATTTTGTATTTCAATTGGTATTTGTACTCCCACTCTTTATGATTAAAAGTTGTTATTTTAAACATATGATATCAACATCAAATTATATGTTTTTAAAATGAACAATTCTTACTATTGGTATCAATGTCTCTATGTAAAATCTTTTCAATTGGTTAAACATAACAAATTTTGAATACATTTAGTATCAAGATTCATGTTTTAGGAATTCAAGATTTATGTTTAATTACAATTGGTATCTCATATGTTGTTTAAAGAATATATTCAAAGTTTTGATTTGTATTTCCTATATGCAAGGAGAGCTTAACATCTCTCTTACATATAGATTCATGTTGAGTATATTATAAATTGAGGAGCTTGACAACTCTTCTTTATATGATATACGTGTGTAGGGGGAGCTTCACATCTCCTCTTATGCATTACATAATATGTGTTATGTGAATTGGGGCTTGTCATCCTTTCTTCATGTAATGCATATGTGTAGGGAAGCTAACTTAGCGTCTTCCTCTTCATGAATGTATATAGCATATAACATATATTGATCCTTGTTTATTGGTATCAAGATACTTCATTGACATATTTTTTAATTGATATCATGTTTGTAGTCACCCCTTTTTGATTTTTTTTTTATTGACAAAAAGGGGGAGAAAGATTTTTATGATTGTTTACCCCTTTGTTGATGATTGACAAAAAGGGGGAGAAGTATTTGAGTTTTATATGCATGCTTATGTTTTATATGCATATATTATGTTTTAATCTCAAGAATATTAAGTTTAATTGATATATAGAGTTTGCTTTGTAATTGGTATCTAGAGCTTATTTTGTTTTGAATATTCTATTTGATATCTAGAACCATTTATTGTTTATGCATACGCATGTTTCATGTTTAATATTCATTGCATATATTTATTGTTTATCCCTATGCATGAGTTAAGGGGGAGCTTCCTTGAAGCTTATCTTTAATCCATGCATATTTAACTCCATGAGTTTTGTCATCATCAAAAAGGGGGAGATTGTTGGCCCAATGGCCTTCCACTCTAGTTTTGATGATGATCAACTCATGTAGTTATGTTTACTAATATTCTTGTGTTTCTAAGTTTCAGATCATTAACAGGATATTAGTTGGTGATTAGCTTCAACAAGGAGTTTAGAAGCTATTCATGGTGATTCCAGGCCAAAGCTTCAAGTTCACACTTTGCCTAGCCCATGGATGGAGTTTTGGAGCAAGTCTACTTGAAGATGATGATCGTCAAGAAGACTTAGGTATCCTAGTTTAGATAGAGTTTTTAGATCCATTTGTAAAGCTTAGTTTAGTTGATATGCTCAAGTGCACAAAACACACACGTTTTATGATTTGATATTTGGTTTTTATGAATAGTTGATCAAAACAAGTTTACATATATTATATGTATAGTAGATGTTTTCTATTTATACATACATGCTTTAACTTGGTAAACAAACTTATTTTGATATTCCTATTCATTTTTTTGGAAAAATCTGTTTGAGAAAAATACAAGTGTTGATTCTTGATTTTTTTTTGTTAAGAAACAAAAATAAATTTCATATGCTTGATATTTGAGTAGAAATGTTTTATCACATGATTAATATCAATGCAATATGTAAAACAAGTTTTATGGAAGTTTTGTAAAAGATAAAAATATTTTTAAAACAAGTTTTTATCAGATTTTCTGTTCCAGGCTTCAACCAAGTCGACTTGGTCTCTGACCAGTCGACTAGGTCAGAAGTCGGTCGACCGGGCCGGTCGACCGACCGACGTGCACAAACCTGTGCACGTTTCTGGCACAGGGAACGGTCGACCGGACCGGTCGACCGGAGCAGTATATCTGCTCTCTGGTTTTCTGGGTCGACCGGACCGGTCGACCGCAGAAGAGAGCTTTGCTCTCTGTTTTGTTTCGGTCGACCGGGCCGGTCGACCGCTGTTGCCCAACGGTCATATTTCTGACCGTTGGCGGTCGACCGGTGGCCTGTCAGGCTGCCACATCAGCCTAACGGCTAGTTTTGTATAGGGGCTATATAAACCCCATTTCTTTGGGATTTTGGCCAAGTTTTTAAGAAGAAAAATTTCAGTGTTTCTCTAGTGTTTAAACAAGTTTTCAAAATAGTTTTTGTGCTAAAAAGATTTCATCTTTATTGTTTTTGGGTTTTTGGAAAATCAAAGAAAACTAGGTTTTGGGATTTTGATTTGGTATTTCATTTTCTATCATATACAAGATATTTCCCAAGTAGTTTTTCTTTGTTGCTTGTTTCCAAAAACACTTTGATTCCACACTTGAGCTATCACCTATCCTAATCTATTAGGATCTTGTTTTTGTGGAAAAAGAAAAGAGAAAAGAAAGAAAGAGAGTTTGTGGTTTTGAACCACTTGTTGTAAACCCTCCTTTATTTGTTGTATCCCTCTTCGGTAGAGGTGATCGGAGTGGTATTGGTTTGCTCCCTCTTCGGTAGAGGTGGAGTTTGGTTGTGAGCCTTTTCGGTAGAGGTGTGTGGATTGGTTGTTGTATTGGCTACGGGCCTAACCCCTCGGTTGTGAGGAGGTTGTTGTTTGATAGAGGAGTTTGGTACTCCTAGAGTTGTAAGAAATCCTCCTCGGTGGAGGTTCCCTCGGTGGGAGTTGAGATAGTGGAAATCCTACACGGTGGTGTAGGCGGGGATGTAGAGCAAGGTGCTCGAACCTCGAAACAAATCTTGGTGTTTGCGTTGTGATCCATTGTCTCTCCAACTCTCTCTCATTTACTTTGTGCAAAGCATCATACTTCATACCATACCATATTTGCTTGTGTTGTGCATAATTCATATTGCCTTGCATTATTTCATATTGCTATATCCTTTATTGCGTGGCTTGATTGTGTGTGCACATTGTGAATTGCTTGTGTGTTTGTGCATCACCTATACTCATCCAACAAGAGCTTCACATAGCGCCTCAACCCATATCTAGGGGAATCAAGAGGAGTTAGTCCAGAGCCTCGCAAGGGGAATTCGGCTACACTTGTTGGATTGTATTAAGTGTGTTGCAAGATTTGCATTAGCTTCCGCATTTAGCGCACTTAGTTTGCACTTAGTTTCTTAGATTAGCACTTACACCTATTCACCCCCCCCCTCTAGGTGTTTTTCATATATGTTACACGGATGATGGCTACACAGCTATGTTCCACTAGTACACGGACAAGTACCGCATTTTCATAGTATTGTTGTCATCATTACACGGATACTGTAGTTCACTGTACATGATATTAGACACTGACCACTGTTATTACATGTACATGTTGCACAGATCCTATGACACGTCACACTCTCTTAATTCGTATTCATGTCCCACCTATCTATAAATGTTCCACTTCACGGATACTCGTTACACAGACAGCACTGCTACATATGCTCACCACACAAGTGTACATGCATGTGTTGTTTCTTTCTTCTTGTCATATGGCTCACCGTGCATATACATGTATGATTGTTCCATTTTTATCCCATATGATTGTTTCCTGTTACTGATATGGATATTCCCGTTACTGGACATGAGAGCTATTGATATGCGATATGTGGAATCCCACATCGATTGTGATATTGTTTCCGTTATATTGTTCCCGTTATATTGTTCATGTTTCCCGTTATATTGTTCTATGCTATCAACAGAGCTCTGGTCCAGTTATCATGTTACCCGTATCATGTACTGTATGTGTTCTTGTTACAGTGTATACTTGACCTATCAGATCATAAAGCTAACTTGGTATGGGGGAGACTTGACGGTTGATTAGATCTTATCGAGTGATGTACTGGATCCATATTGTTCTCCCACTGCAGGGGACGGTAGTGCTACCTACCAATTGCTCCATGAGCTCTCGTTACTTGATTCATGCTCCCCTCTTAGCGGAGAGCCCTGGTCTCAGCAGCCAGGGGTTTGTTTAAGGCCTGATCCCGGGTATGCACGGGATACACCTACCCGATAAGAGCTCCTCGACCACGGGTTTCCAATCAACATAATAAAACAGTATACACGATAGTGACGTCGGGAACACTTGTTATTTGGTCACTCTCTCGTTTGGATAATGGTACCCGTAGGCCATGTCCGGATGGGTTCGACTGGAGTGCGGGCTCCAGTATGAACTACCAATGGTATGGGACACTGGAAGAGATTGATTAAAATACCAAGTGGTACTGATTGCTACTATTGTATAAAGAACAGGACTTGCCTGATACATGTGTTCTATTGTATAGTTGTACTTGTTACTGTTCCTGATCATTTATCCGCTATCATGTTACAGGTATACTTTGTTACTTTACCTGGTACATGTTACACATTCTGTGGTGGCCTACTACTTCTGTACATGTATACACTGCATTGCATATCTTCTATTTTCGGTATACTTTGCAGACATCATTACTGTCTATGCACAACACCGCATTATGGTTATCTTGCATATGCCCATTTGCATGCTCACTTCTATCACGTCACCACTAGCATGTTCCTTTCTACCACATCACCACTAGGCAACAGTACTGATTATATAAACTGGATACGACTATAGACATGACCCGATGATAACCGGCTAGGTAGTGATGGTATTAAAAGATAACATGTCTATATATTTCTACTGCTACTTATATACTTATTATATGGTATCACTATTACAACATCATGTATTATATATTAGTATCGTGTTTGTATTACTATAATATCTATTACTACCTCCTTCATTTTACCGCTCACTAGGTCGCTTTCTGACGACCCTGGGTTTGCGTGCCCAGGTTGGAAATTCGAGTTATCGTTTGGTCAGCTAGTTCATTGGATTTACATAGGAGACTTTACCATCGAGACCCTTCGTAGGTATCTTTGTGTTTTGTTCCTGTTATCTCCTTTATTCCTATATGTCTATCTATTATGATCACTAACCCCTTTCTGCAGGTATTCTTGTACTTATTTCCTGTTGGAACTCTTGTGTATATGGAGGCCCTGTCCTGTACTGAGGCTTAACGTACGCGTGAGGGTGTTTTCACCTCGCGTATGTACGTCACCATAACGTCCCCGTACCTACGGGATCGGGGCGTTACAGCTGCTTATAACTGTAGGGTATTGCGACCCTAGATCTAGTATTTCGGAAGGCACCTTCTTCGTGCACCAAGACTTGGCCTAAGCCCGGGCTATAGTCCGGATCTAGAGAACTGAAGGGAGGAGAATTAGTACCATGTGGCGCTCGTATGCCCTACGCAGTTCTCGTCTCCTTTCGATCATATTGACGGATGCGCAGAGGGAGGATCTGGTAAATCTCGCGATACTCTCCTTTTGTGATGCTTCATAGGAGCTTACACCGATAATCGATCAAAAACTGACCGTCGATTTGGAGGAGTAGCGGGGATTCGTCCTAGCCGGCAATGGACTGAGTGGACCGTCACCAACTGACATGCCACTTGTTGACAACAGGAGGGAGAAGTCTGGAGTGATTCCGACTTCCGTTTGCTTGCTAAGAACTCTCGCAAGTCAGACCCAGTCGAGTTTAAGCGACTTAGCGCAGAGGCTCAGGTAGATCGCGCATTGATGCGTTCAAGTAATTTTGACACCACCCTTCTTGCTCGCAAGCTTTGGAAGTGAAACACAGGATGATGCCTCGTTCCTCTCATCACCGCAGAGGTAATCGGCACTAGATAGTGCTTTAGTTCTAGCTTCGCGGCTAAGAACTTTGGGAGCACCCTTAGGCGCTGAAGCTGTATAAGCACCGCTATCAGCACCTAGGGACGATCCCTTAGCTCCGCTACTAAGAGCAAACTTAACACTTGAGGAACTGGGGAGCTGAGCACACTGTGGCGCTTTGTTTGCCACCTTGTTGCAAAGGTGGTTAGCACTGCTAGGTGCTTTAGTTTCAGCCTGGCAGATGGGAATATCGCACGTATCCTGAGGTACTGGCGCTGTGCTTATCACGTCATCAGCAACTTTGCTCGTGAGAACGAGGTTAGCGCGAGGAGTTACTGCTCCTGAATTAGGCGAAGGCATAGGTTCCGTTCTAGCCTCATGGCTAATGACCTCGGCAAAGCGGGCAGGCATTTTGCCTTTGTCTTCGAGTGGTAGGCGGGCCTGCGGCATAGCTACGCCTGAAGCTTCACACCGAGCTTTCTGTTTTGGCCTCCACATCTGCTTTGGGAGAGGAGATTTAGGTTCGCAAGGAACCTGGTTAGCCTCGCGCGAGGCAGAGAGGAGTTGGGAGGAGGCTCGTTCTGGTTTCTATTCTGAAACATTGGCCATCGAGACCTTCTTATGCTTCCGTATGTGGAGCACTGGACTACCTTCAGAGAGTAGCTCTTCGAATTTTCCTTGGTCAAAATGAATGACCAGGTTTTCGAAGGTAACAGGCTCAGGATTCTGACCTTTGCATTGCGACACTGTCTCCTTGTTGCGCCGACTGATTTCCCCAGCGGAGTCGCCATCTTGTTTTTCATTGATTTTGCAAAAAGGAAAACTTACAAAAAAGTGTCAAGGAGCTAAATTACAAGTAATAAAAAGAAAATTACAGGTAGATCTCCTCTGAGATTTCTGAAAAAATGTGCCGGTAAGAATCTGATCATCGAATGACCACTTTATCCCTTTGACGATGCGATCGTTCAGATGATCGAATTGCCTCCGCTTGGGAATTTCTTCTCGCCTGGTTCTAGAAATTCCTTGAGAGGGAGGAAGATCTTAGGGTATTAGCACACTAAATTTATCCTTGTAGGATTAGAGAAGCAATTATCTGAATTCTTGGAAGCGAGATAGTAGACTCTAATTTTCTCTCTATCCTGGCCCGTTTCTCCTCTCCTTGCTTCGTGCGTGTCTCTGGTAAGGCTATTTATAGGGGAAACAGGGGTATAATCGCCCTGAAAATCTAGAAATAAATTGAGTTAATCTGTTTTACATTGGAAAGAAGCCTTGTTGCGAGGCTAGAAACAGCTTCTGCGAAGTTAGGAACAGCATGTAGCGCTAATCCCTTGATTCACTCCGCTAAATGAGGGATACTCCCTTGATCCTCTCTAGTTAATTGAGAGATCTCCCCTGATCTTCTTACCTATTTGGGAGAGTCAAAAGATCATAGCAGGCAACTGCCAAATTTGATTTCAATCAATATGATCTCATCTGGAGATTTGATTAATCAAAATGACTATAAAGGACTCGCAGCAGAGTCGTTGCGTTGAGCTCATAGCGGAGCTAGGAGAAGCTTCTGGCGAAGCTAGAAGAAAGCTCTCAGCGGAGCCAGTCAACCTTTTGCGCGGCTACGTGAAGCTTCGAGCGAAGCTAACTTTCTACGGAGTTAACTTAGCATTTCCAGGCGAAGCTATAAGTTAGCTCGCAGCGAGGCTATGAGGGATCTTCCTGCAATGCTAAGCAACTTTAGTTTCTCATGCGAGACTTATCTCGTGGGTTCATGCGAGACTAAATATTGAACTAACTTAGTATTTCTGGACCTGCTAGGGCCTTCTCATGAGTTTTTTAAAGACGATCTTGGCTTACTGTCTACTTCACTGGATCAGTAGAGTCCAAGTTGCTGATTCGTCCCTTTGAGACGGGCAAAGAGCTGGTCGTCGGCTTGTCTGCCACTTGTCTTTTATAGATGTCAATAAGTTAGATATTGTTTAGGCCAATTAGAAATCTTGTCTTTTTTAGAATGTCAACAGTCCTTAGGGGCCAACGTCTATTAATTTTTATTAGGGCTTGGGTTGTATGAGTGGGAAGGTGATTTTTGGGTTAAGAAAGGGTGATGAAATCCCCACCTTATCTTGTATTGGGTTATACCCTTAAATCCAATTCGTGCAAGTGTGCAATATAGATAAGAATAACACAAAAAGCGAGTAAATCACCCACGTGTTTGTCTTATGCTATATGCAATGCAATACGTATACCTCAGTCCAGATCACAACAATAGAACAAAATACAGTATATTGGAATTGAATTGACACGTGCCTAAATGCAAATATCTAAACCGTTTAAAAGCGTCCAAATATCATATTTTAGTTCTTTAATTTATTGCTGTGTGTAGGCAATCAAATCAGGAAAGTAATAGTAAAGACCCACTAGCTATTACAATAAACACAGCCCAGCACAACAAGATACACAATGATCACAAAATCGCCGCGTTGCTGCGGCAAAAGTCACATTTGCGCGGCTTTTCTTTAGAAGCTGGGTCCCTGCTTTCTAGAGCAGGGAGATGTAAAGGTAGTGTTTGTTCTGCAATATTAAGATCCTGTAAAGATTGTCTTGCACACCAGAACAGAGAAGAAAATGTTAACAAAAACATGAAATCAAAACCATTCCCATCCCCGGCAAAGGCGCCAAAAATTTGATCGGGTCGAAACGAGCACTCTAAAATGTGTATTTTATGAAATCAATGAAATTATGTGTGCTAATGTTCCCTCGATATTTCCGTTATAGCATTGACTCAACGGGTCGAATCCACAGGGACGGGAGGCGAAAGAAGCATTAACAGTTTTTATTCACGTATTATGTTAACAAGTCTTCTTTGTTAAAAAATGAGAAAAAGAAAATAAAAAGAAATCCAAAAGTGATAGGTAAGAAGGCGATGAAACCGGCGATGTGAAAATAAGGAGAAGTGATTTGGAAAACAAAAAGGAAATGAAACAAAAGTGAACTAAGAGGATGGTAAAAACAATGATAGAAAAAAAATGATAAAAGATTTTGGAATTGCTTTTTAAAACAAGATAAAAGAAAACTCATGGTTACTAACCACTAATTGCTCCACTAACTATGCTAACCTCTTAGTGTTAGTTGCCTCACATGGATCCTTAGCCATCACTAATCCTTGGCCTCAAGAGACGATATAGAGCATGGCCAATAAGATTGTTCTTCTACATTCAAACAACACATCCATACCACACAACAAGTTGCAAGCTACTATTATATCATCAAAATCGGTTAGAGGTGAGTTAGAGGTAAGCATGAAATAAAGAAGACATTGCAAATTAGCAAGTTAGTGGGTTAGGTGTTAGAAATGTTAGAATGTTAGAATCTATCATCATGAGCCATCAATGGCTCTTGCAAGAGCAAGGCCTTATAGAGGCAATTAAATTCATGTGGATTATCAAGTAAGTGGTTAGATGGTTAGTGGTTAGTAGTTAAATTGTCATTAGAAGAAGAAATTAGCTAAGCATCATATAAAAGATGGAGAAGCGTACAATGGAAAAGAAAGGAGACACATTTACATAGATTGTCACCATCTAGTATATCAGTCTCTCTCTTACTCTCTCTGAATCTCTCTGCCCTAATACATGATCTAAAAAGAAAAGAAAATACAAAATAAAAGAAGAACACCTACACTACCCTACACTAAAAGATAGAAAACCTAGCCTAAATCCAAATCTGCTTCCGTTTCAGACCTCTGCAGGGGTTTTTATAGGCAAAAGAAGACTCTGGAAGGCGAGATGAGGCCACGCATCAAAAATCAACGCGCGGGCCCATCAAATTGCCGCGAAAACGCGGTATTTGCCGCGTTTCTGCGGCAAAACCAGGGACTTAGGTCCCTGGTTTTGGTGAGGACCTTCTCCTGGCTTCGAAGACCTTCCTGGTATACCCGGATTCCAGTATTTTCGCTCGGATATCCGTTTGACGTGCGCAAGGGTCTAGGTTCAATGCATCTTCTAGAAGCTCCCTTGCTTGGCCTGCAAGAAATCCGGATTTAATTACCTTAAAATGGGTTCAATTAAGCTCTTAATACCCTTTTGCCCTCCTTGTCTTAATTATCTGCAAGAGGGACCAAAACACGGTTTAAACCGACATTTTATTCATAAATCAGTAGAAAAATGCGATATAATATGTAAAATTGTAGACTAATCACACCCCTACACTCTATTCCTTTTGCAAATATTATTCATATTGTTAAGTTCTACTAACGTCGATCATGTGTACTATAATCCCCTGGGTATATCCCTGTGGGGAACGGTGACACTCTATTCCTGTTTGGGCGTATACTAAGACCTTCGGACATATAGTAAGTCCCGGTACCTAGGGTACGTTCCGACTCAGTACCGGATACTCCTGGACCGTTGTCCCAGGCATGCATGGGACCCATTCTAAACATGGTTCGTCGTTCCCCATCAATTTTCAATAACCAACCTCGCTTGACTTGTATGCGAAAGTATATGGTACGGGCCATATACCAAAGCATACAAATTGAATGAGTCTTAATAATAACTTGATAATTGACTTCATGAATTTTATTGTCATCTCCGTATTTACCATTTATTGTTATTATTTCATGCTTGCTGATTTAATTACATGACATTTGAACTGCTACACTTGCTTTTATTTCACGCCACATAAATTCTAATGTTATTCCCATATTTCACTATTTTTTGTGGTTATTCCACACTTATTGATTTGGGTACATTATACTTGACCTGCTGCACTTGCTTTTATTTATACTTACCATTTGGTTCTTCTTGCACTCGCTGGGTTGCCCACTAACAATCCTGAATTTGCATGTCTAGATTTAGCAGTTTGGACTGAGGTGGACCCATCAACTGAGGACCAGCTTTCTTCGAGGAGCAGGCGGATCAGCCGTAGCTTCATCCCGTCTTCCCCGCTCGCGAGATTCCCTCTTCCAGCTCGTGAGTTCTTATCTTTTGTACCCTGTACTTCTATTTTTGTACTACCTGGTGATATAATATTCAAGTAATATTATGTCATAATCTGTGATAACTAAGTACTTTTACTATTTTGTGTTGGAATGTATAACACCACGTATTTCCACACTCTGATCCCTGTATTGTGTTGTATTGATGCTTAACATACATACGTGATGGTACCATCGCCCTGCGTATGTACGTCGCAGTAGCGTCCCCGTACCCGCCGGATCGGGGCGCCACAATTTATGTAAGAGTTTATGTATTGCTACTCTGATTTATTTATACTCTAATAAGAATACTTTGTTAACTTTGGATCTGGATATTTGCTTCGTTTGTTGGGCCACTTCATTGGTCATTCGATCTATCTTAAGATTTGATTTATTGTTTTTTTGTCATAAATGCATGTGTTATATGCACTATTATTATTCCAGCAAATTTACGTATAAGCTTAGTTGGGCTTAGCACTCTATAGGGGCAGTTCCTTATGGATGTGTCGCCAGCCTTTGTCATGTGCTTTTTGTTCTTAGTTTTGGACATTGGGTCGTGACAAAAGTACTCATAACTAAAAATCTTATAGGATAGATATAGAGATGATGGTTCAAGCTTGTGTGAGAAAATTAGAGAATTGAAACTTGAAGGCTTAAGAAAAACTTTCAGCAAAACCCTCTTAAAGATGTGAAAATGATTAGCACAAAACAAACTTCTCTTTTAAAACTTATTTTTTTGATTTTTCAAAACTTAAAACTTCTTTTAAAACTCTCTACACTGTGTCCCATTAATAGGAGAAGGGATATAAACATTAGAGATTAATCTCAGACATAAAACACATGATTAAACTCATTTAAAGCAAGAAATAGCCATTTGCGAATAAAACAAAAAGTTAAAACAAAAAAATAGTCGTTTAAAGGCAAATTGTTTGTTCTGACTGACTAGCGGTCGACCGACAATGCTAGTAAGAACTAGCCATTGCATTCAGTCAACCGGCCAGAACAGGCTTCTGAGCTCAATGTTGAACTCAAAGCAGGCAGTCCACCGACTTGGGCCAGCTCAAAATGATCTGAGCCAGCAGTCGACCAGGCAGAGAGCAAAAATGCTTTGTGCATGTTGTGCATGTCCGGTCGACCGTGCGATAGACTAGCAGAGCATTCTGCTCTACAGGCGGTCGACTGTGCGATCGACCGGCCTCAACCTAAAGACCTATTTTTTAACATTTTAAAAACCATTTAAAATTCAAATAAATTTTCATAAATTCTGAAAAAATAAGTTCTTATAAATATTATTCACCACAAATATATGTGATAAAAAATCATTACATATTACAAACATCTTGAACATTTTTTGTAATATAATATATTTTTGCAAACATAAAAACAAGTTAAACAAAATTCAAAACTATATTGTATAAACCACAATCTCAAAACTGAAAGTTTTGTTCTTGAAAATCAATATCAAACTTAGGTGTGTGTGAGTGTAAGCTTAAGCAATTAAATCTAACCTAAACTTTACAAAGAATCTAAATAACCTTACAAATATGAGTCTTCTTCTTTGTTTAATCTTCCTCTTCAAATTGACTCGATCCAAACCTGATTCCTATTGAGTTAGACTCCTCTTAAAAGGGAAAAAAAAAAAAACCAATTTCTCTCACCCTCATCAAATATATTGCTATTTTTTTCTTCTCAACTTTCTCCAACAGTAGATTCTTTTCACCAGATGATAAATTCCTCTCACTGTCTTCCCGATTCGAACTCGATTGAACCCGTCCAACCTGCCAAACACATAACCCGCTCAAATTGATCCGAACCCATTCAGTGCGGGTCAAGTAAATAACTACCCAAACTCGTCGGGTTTGGATAGGTTTCACGTTGATGGTTTTAGATTCGGGCCAGGTATAAATTTCTTGAAAATCCTGCCCAACCCTACCCACTACACACCTATCTTCTATTAGATGGCTATTAAAAACATACAAGTCCTGACTTGCACGTGATGTAAGTTAGATTTTTTACCCCTCATCTCTTTTCTTCTACTTCTTTTCCTTTCTCAAACACAGTACCCACCACCCTCCACCTGCATCGATGTTGCCACCATTTGCTCCCTTGTTCTCAATTCCCTCCCCAACTACACCCACCATCACGGTTGTGACATCTGTGTCTTCTCCGGCTCCCGCAGTACACCTCTAATCTCAAGCATAATTTAATATAGTTATTTGTATAAGAGGAGAAACAAGGAGAGAAGGTAAAAAGAGAAGGCTCCAGGGGAGGCTAGTGGAGGGAGTGTTAGGATTTTACCTTGTTTTCAAGAAGAAATGATTGTCTAAGAAGATCCAATCGAGTTGGAGATGACGATGGCTTGAGGCAGATGAAGCAAATCAAGGTGAAACAGATTAGTCGATTATATGGTTGAATAATGCTCAGACTGGTCGATTAGATTGGATACAGAGAAGGGGGTATTATACAAGAGTCGACTTATAGGCTTTATAAGTCAACTAATGGAAGGACTGGTCGATTAATCTGCATGATAAGTGACTATACAGATCCTTTCTGAAACGTGAGCAATTTTCTTTTCAGTTATATGTGAGTTTTCTTTTTTGGTGGAGTTCGAATATGATTCAAATTCTATTCAATGAAGGTTTGTTTCTAAAATTTAGGGTGTAGAATTCTTCTAGATCAAGGAGATCAACTCCTAATAGGATTGATCAAGATTCTTCAAGTATCCAACAACTAAGATCATCTTATAGTTCAAATAAGAGTTATATTATAAAATCCTATAAATAAATGTTGTAACCTAACATTGTAAATTATGAAGAACACCAAGGAAGCCAAAAAAGAAAGGGGTAAGGTGAAGATGCATAAAGAGAAGGTATACTCTTATAATCTAGATTTAGATTAAAGGAGAAAATGAATACTCTTGTGTGATCAAGAAGAGGTTAGATCTCTTTGTATCAAGTTTATTAATAAAACCCTATCAAGTTTCCTCCCTGTGGACGTAGGCAAAGTTTGGGCCGAACCACGTTAAATTCTCGTGTTATTGTTCTTTAATACTCTTTTTTTCTAATTATTGCTAGTTTGTTTTACAATAGTTTTTTCTTCTTCAAGTATTATCATATTACCAAGTTCCGCAAATGTCTACCACGGGGATTACAATTGGTGCAAGAGCGTGTGTTGTAACAATTGGTATCAGAGCATATCAATTTAGCAACAGTGAAGAGGAGGTGGGGTCAACAAACCATCATAGAGGCTGGCTCCAACAAAATAGCGGAGGTCGTGCTGGTGGTTGGAGGTGGAGGACTTGAAGATAGAGGAGATGAGGCCTGAAAAATGATAAGGGTATTTTTGTAATTGAGCTAGCTAATGTTAACCACCGTGAATTATCATGTTGAGAGAAAAAGATGGAGGTATTATTGTGTGTTGTCCAATAGTTTAAGGTATATAATTTAAAATACCCTCATAGTTTAGGGAATTTTGGTGTAATTGTCTCTTTCAATACCTGAACCCAGTGAATGTTTAAACGGTCAGAACCGGGTTATCGGATCGGGTACCATTTACAGCCCAATTCGGAGGTTTTTATCCGGGCCGGGCTGCCAGGCTTTACAAGGCCCGCTTGACCCAATCATCCCGGGCCAGATCCTGGGCCGGAAATTTTCTTACCCGAACCCAACACGACCCGGTAAACGAAACAAGTGCTGCAAATTAATTTTCTTCGCCTCGAAGCCAAATCCAGCTTATGGTTTTTTTTGTTTTTTTTTATTTTTATGATATCCCCCTTCCCATAAATATAAGAGGCCCAGCCGCAGTCTCTGTACAAAACCCACAAAAGAAAAGAATCTCTCCTCTCTTCGATAGAAAGAAAGATTTGGTTAGTGTTTGAGGGGGGCTATGGCGAGAGATAGCTGCTTGGCTCGCATCACTGCTGGCGCTGCTATTGGTGGTGCCGTCGGCGGAGCAGTTGGTACTCTTCCTCTCTCTTTCCCTAAACCCTAAACCCTAACTTAGCCTCAACCATCTCAAATTTCAGCTTGATTACGTTTCTCAATTACATGAACTATGTTTCCCGAAACTTTTTGTGGTTCAATAAAGTTCATTCATCGAATTAGAGGCTAGAGTCACCATCTGCGGTTTAAAAGTCCCGACTTTTTAGGGTTTCTGGTAAAGTCTCAGTTTCCGCCACATAATTATAGGAAACACTATTCTTCGTGATTCAGCGAACTGTTCAAAATGTTATAAGTTTTATGATTTTATCTTAGAAATAGAGGATGGCAATCATGATATTTGGTTGTTTTCCTTCAAGTAAAGGACCCATTTAAAAGATCTTTGATCTACAAAATGCTCCCAAGTCTTGACTTGTATTTGCGAATATTAGACACTGCAAAATGTAGTTGTTGTAATTAATAATATCAAGCGCTCTGTATGTTAAAGGACAATTGTGCCTGGAACAATTCATCCTAAACCTCATGAATAACTTTATTGTTGGGAGTATGAAGTATGAACCCATGCGAAACTAATAGTCTTCTTCAACCATCCAACTGAATTTTATTTTCTTGAAGGTTATGGATTCCCCAAAATAACAACTGAGTAATATGGTAGGTATGGTTATGCACCGTAATTTTTACTCTCCTTGAACATGGAAGAGTTACTAACTTAATATACAATCAGATACGAATATGATGAATTTTGGAGATATTTCTGGAAAGACTTGGCATCACATGAAGTCCTTGAAATAAGATGTGATAATTTTCAACTTACACCTTATAGAAAGCACACTTGAAACGCAGTTTAACTCCCATTTTTATCTCTCATTAGAATCGTTTATTTTACCAGTCATCCCAAGGAAAACTTAATTACATTATGTAAATCACAATTCACACCAATGACAAGTGTAGTTGGTTCTGTCATTAAAAAAAATTATCTTTGCAATATCCTTCTTGAAGTCATGCTTTCAAAAAATAAGATAGCACACTTTTAAGTTAAAGTAATACAAATGAATGACTCTTAAATGTTAAAAGCTAACATTTCATAATGTTTTGTTCTATCATCAACTTCTGAATCATGATTGTGTCAACTATGTGGGATGCAAAGTCACTAATTTAGAAATCTGAAAAAGTGATGATGAGCTTCATGGCCCAAGCATCTAAATATTGTATTTCCCGCCCATCCCACCCACACGCTCGCATGCGCGCTCACATGCACACTCGCGCACCCAAAAAAAAAAAAAAAGAAGACCCCCCCCCCCCCCTCCGGCGCAGCCACCATGGGAGAAAAACTTTGTGCTCCAAGATCCCCTGATCAGAGGGCCAGATTTGAGTCTTCTTTAATGGTCAATAAGAAGCTATTCAATAACACAAGTATAAAACCTTATTGTAGTTTGATAACTATGCTTATGCAGTTGGAACTAACTTTAATTGAAGTATCCTAAACTTTTAGTACCTAGAGTTGTTTACATATTAGAAATATATCAAAGATGTTAGTACTTGAGGTCTCCTAACCTGTTAGTATCTGAATTTTAATTTATCCGAGCCTATGGGTTTTAGGATTATGGCAAGCTTTATCCTGACTATAGTTTTCATGTTGAAGACTTTCAACACCACTTTGGAGTGTCTGGATGTCAAGTTGAGAGTTGCTCATAAACTTTGACCCATCTTTTGTGTTGCTTTAGTTTATAGCTACCTAATTTTGATGGGAGAAAGGCTTAGTAACTGCTGGTGGTGGTGGTGGTCACAATTTTTGAGTTTATATGTCAACAAACTTTCTTTTCTATGTAGGAATGAGTAATAAGTTAGCCAACCCTTTTTTTGCCAACATATTCCCAATGTTTGTATTATCAATTGGAACTGATCTTGTCGTGTTAACTCAACCAGCTTAGACAATTATACTATCATTTTCGTACTCCTGTTTAATTTGGGATACCTCCAACTTGAACCCAAGGCAATCCGGGAAACTAGGTGCTAATTCTAAAAAAGGAACTAGATAACGATAAAATTCAATAATAACTTAATGACTCAAAATATGCCAAGACATTTGATAAACTAACAAAAATAAACCATCTCAAAGGAAGCTTTCTTCATAAAGTTACTTAGTCATGCACCTTATTCTATAGCCTAGTTTCATTTCTGGAAACAAAATAGAAGATCTGCCATCATAATTTTGAAGTTTAGGCATTTGATCCTTAGATTTTTATAGTCATCCCCTTACAAACTTCAACATTTGAATAAATTATATTACCATCACCAACACGTATGAAGAAATTTTTATGAAACTTGTTACCCTTGGTCCCATTGGCTAAGACTTTGCTTTTCTTCAAATCCACCTTATTCTTTTAATTCACAATTTTTTTATTTTTGAATCAATGATGTTGTTGACATTGACAGTGAAATATATCTCATTGAAAACTATTTCTCTATTTTTTTTCTTTCACAAATCAATATGAAAGTTCTAGCTACTTTTCTGAATGTCCTTTTCCAAAACCATGCCCTTATAATCGTCATTGCGGAAATTTGTTATCTTCTTCTCCACGTATTTTAGGTCTAAAAAATGATTCCCAAATTCTCAATTGACTTTTTAATATAGTAGACAGTTTTTATATTAAATTTCTCTCTGTTATTTATCATTTTTTATTTTAAAATTATCTTCTCCTCATAGGCTATTCACAAAGTCATCATAAAACAAATTGTTTTAGGTCCTCTAAACCCTGAACATCCAGATGGCTAGGAACATGATATCTGAATATGGTTGAGATATATCCTAATGTCAATCCAATAAAGACAGATAGTTTTCTTTATTTTCAATCAAGAAATGTACCACCACCAGTCCTAACAGTAACTTATTATGTCGCCAGACCTTGTTTCTTTAACATCCATATACATATTAGCATCATTTTGTTGCGTGTAAGCATGTTGAAGAACTTCATTATTATTATTTTATTTGACTGTATGTATATTTTCACACACGCGCGCATGCACACATAACTGACGTGTTGTTTTATGATGCAAATCTTGGCAGGCGCTGTGTATGGAACTTATGAGGCTATCAGATATAAGGTGATGTTCATACCTCATACATTAATGCATACTCCTACTACATGTTTATTCAGTACCATTTCGTTTGTAGTCTACATGTTCATTCAATATCATTTTGTTTGTAGCCATATAAATGAAATGCTATTTTGTTCTCACTATATGACATGCTTTTGTTTAATTTCTTTTAGCTTTATAATATGATCCAATGTCCCATCTCACATGGTTGGTGGTCCAAATATGAGAATGTCTAAATGGAATTTGGCTTTCCAGCTACATCTTGCATCCAACAACTCAATTGATGGCTTTCCAGCTACATCTTGCATCCAACAACTCAATTGATATCATTCTTCCATATTATCCAATCTCATCGATGTTAGTTTTTATGCAAAATATTGGCTTGTACTCTGGTATCTAATTCGACACTTGTCAACTGCACAACTGGAATACTGGCGTTCAGTCAGTCTTTCTATTATTTTCTATATAATTGAAGGAGTTTGCAGTAGGAGCATGTTGGTCATGTTGACCAAATAATGCTGACTGAGAGTATGTTTCAAGCAAGTTCACTCAAAACTATCTGTGGTGCACTCTGATCATTCAAGTAGACATCCTAGCACCAGATATCTATCTGAGTGTACTTGGAGGGCATGAATTGTCAATTAATTATTGTATATATTACAAAACATAATTTAAAATCTTGGTATCTATAATGGTATTGGTTAATGATTTTTAGTCTTAGTATCATATGTCAATCGATATTATATTGTTGATATCATATTGGGTACCTCAAAACGCGATACAATATTGCCGATATATATCAAAGTCAACCGATATTTGAACCATGTTACAAAACTATTTGGGAAATCAGATATGCTTCTCAATTAGTGGTGTTTTGTATCATTAAACACATGGTGTGCTGCATACCGGAGAAAATGCAGTTTTACTAAAAGAAGTGGTTTCCACTTCTATATTGCCTTTATATATGGCAGTTGTAATGTCTCCACTGATGTAAGGATATCTATAACTTCAGGTTCAGATCTGACTGAAAGGTCATTGAACATTCTGCAGAGAGAAGAACGAAAACCCAGCATTTTAGCAGGTTCTCTCTTATCTGGATGAACTGGCAATATTTTTCTTATGTTGCCTTAACTATTCAGAATACAGAAAAATGAAGTGGCAAGAGACACTCTGTTAAATCACTGAAAATTCAAATTTAATCAACACTGACCACTTTAGATTAAGTAGAAAATGTTGGAGACCTAATGCTAAAATGGCCTGACTGACTATGAACTTTAAGAAAAACTATACCGTTTTCGTGTGGAAAGGTGTGGATCGCAAAATCTTGTAGCTTGGAAGAATTGCAAGAAAGATATCAGAGTTTGCAGCCAGCAATACATCTGCAACTGTCTATTTGGTTTTGAATTCAATCCTTTTGCAATCCTCTAGTGAAGATGGAGAGACAGAAACCCACAAATTTTAGGAAATGTCTCAGATGATTGGGAGTGGTCAATGAAGTCATGAATCTAGTAAAAGAAAGGTTTCAGGTTCGCGTGCATTTCTCTCAAGGTTCTAAATATCGGATATCGGGATCGTATCGGATGGGTTTTTTTCATATCGGATATCGGATATCGGGGGAGATATTGGGATACACGCCCATATCGGACGTTCATATTAGACACTATATATAATGAAATATTGATAACTAAAAGTTAGTTTAGGGTCATAGATATTATCTACCTAATAAAAATGATGTAATATGCATACAAAGACAGTAAAAAATAATGTACATTTACACGCAGTCATGCAATAAATAAGTTATTTCAAATGTCGGCTTTTTTTTTGCTGCAAACGATATGGTGAACGATTTTCTCATATTGTATCGGCAGCAAGAAAAAAGGAGATGTCATCCGATATCTCGGCCTACTCGGCCATATTTAATAGAGGGATTCCTCTCACAATAGTTTAGGTCTTTTATTATGTAGGAGATATGAGGACATGTTTTCATACAATTGATGATCAACTCTACAATTCTGACCAATAAATTAGAAATACTTTCCCCGTTGAGTGTTCAGGTGTATTCATGTGTTATAAACACGGGAATTCATTTAAACATTTGTTAGGACATGATCTTGTTATAAGTATAATGCACATATTTTGAGGACCATTTATGTAATCCCAAATCATATATTCTTGATTCTTTCTGTTTCCTATTCATGAACATACTTGATTTGAATTGCAGGCACAACAATAGCATCAACAAATTCTAAATTAAATCTAATAAGTATATTATAAATTCAGTACTCATGGTTATATACCCATTAATTTGCAACTCTGATCTAAATTTATTGTGCTGTATGCATACATCAGCATGCAATTGTGGAAACCTAGATAGGGAAAGCATTTCTTGTTGCAGTTGATTTACATCGTAGAATATAGTACGCACTCCAGCATTCCCGGTTACAGTTCATGCAACTAAGCATGACAGTGAGAAAAGTGTATGAGATAACAGCAAGGAGAAGGAAGGTGATGAAATGCAAGTAATTAATGTTCATGGTGTCGGTATCTAGAATCAAGTAGTTGTTGCTATTTTAGAATATTATTTTGGCAAATTACCCGAGTTATCTGATAAGATAACATCGACAAAGAGAAATGTATAAGTTCCTAACAGTGAACCATGGTTTAGAATCTCCAAATTGGTATTGGTATCGACCAATAGTTTTTACTATCAATATCATATTATAGGATTAATATCGTATCGGGTTCCTCAAAATCAATACGATATTGCCGATATATATGGACTCCACTGGTATGTGAAACTCTGAGTGAAACTGATCAACACACTACCAGACATTGATCGCATTCATCATGCAGCCGCCACCCAGGAAGTCAGATACTAGAGGGGAGATTCAAAATAAACATTTGAACTTGGGGGGTTGCTGGATTTGGTATAATTCTGCTGTGCTAACCAGATGGTTAACAATGCATCATCAATCGACAAGATGATGCAGAAGAACTGTAGGCAACTGAGCGTGAAAGTTTGCATTACCAGTTGCATGATTTGATTAGAGCAATATGAACATGATAATATGATGTGGTTAATATGGCCACAAATTTGTGTTGTATTGGGCTGGGAGTCTAGTTTACTACGTTCAATGCAGCTCAAAATTGTCCAAGAATTTCAACAAGAGCTATTCATTAAGGTACGTAGCATTTTGGCTAAGATGATGTAGAAGAACTGTAGGAGACTGAGCTTGAAAATTTGCATTACCAGTTGCATGATTGATTAACATGATGTGGTTAATATGGCCACAGATTTGGGTTGTATTGGGCTGAGAGTTTAGTTTACAAGGTTCAATGCAGCTCAAAACTGTCCAAGAATTCCCCAAAAAAAAAAAATTTTGATACAAGGCCCCAACAGTATGGGGCCCGCCTATCAGGATCCTCCCCTCCCCGATTGCTGTTTGCAACTTTGAACTAACCATGCAAATGGTTGATTATGATTGTCAAATTGCCTAAACCCCAAATCAGGCATCCCCCTCAATGCCCTTGCCTCCTTTTTTTTCTTTCCTCTTCTCTCCAGTCCCCCGGTTATCAATCCTTCCTTTCATTTTCTGTTTGCAACTGTAATCCCAACCTGAAATGCATCCCTCCCTTTCTTCTTTCTCCACGCCAATCCCCTTTATTCCTCACCAACCCAAAATGTGTCCTTCCCATCATTTAAATGATGATGCCATTATTTTGGCACTTCTAATACATCTCAAATAACAAAACTTTTGTCTTGGGTGTCTGGTGGAGGAGCCATGCTAGGTGGCATGACTGAGTTCAAGTTATGAGTAGCGATAGGAGAAAGAGAGCATCCCTAAAATGTACAGAGAAGAGCTGTTCTCTCAAATGGTTCTGGCAGCAAGGAGAGGAATGGGATGTTATAGACCACCTTTTCCTCATCTTCTTGTTCCCTCTTTGTTAAGGGTGTCCCTCTCCACTTAACTTTTCTTTGGACGGTGAGATCATTAATGTATTGGGTGGCGTGCAAATTGGCAGGGTGAACAGAAAATGAAAGGGTGTTGGTTTTTAATAAAGTTGAGAAAGGGAAAAAAATGAAAAATGAAAGGGAAGTACTTATTGGAGTTGGACATCAGAATTGGTTCTTAATGGGGTTTAAATGGGTGTGAGCGGCAAAGAAAGCAAGAGAGCTAGAGAGAGAAGCCTCCAATGTTCTAAATATCCCCGATATAACCACGATATTGCGCCGATATTGCGCTTATGCCACCTAACCGCAATAATTTGGCACATCCAAACCGATATCGCATTTTTCATCCAAATTGCCGATAAATAGGCATCGACCTGATATATCGGCCGCAATTTCGGCGATTTTGGACCCGATATAGCGTTTTACACCCAATTTCTAGGTTAGATATTTGGGTAATCTGAGTGATACGACAATGTGACATTTTTGAAGATTCTACACTTGGATAGTGATTATGGATTTATAGGCTTAATGCAAGTTATCGAGTTAAGTATATCTTAAACATATAAGTATGATATTTTATTTAGATTTATATAATTTATGCATATATTGTCTTATTGAGATGCGATTTAAGACAAGAAATGTATATTTACAGTCTGATTTTAACATCCGATTTTTGAAAATGTCCCCGATATATCCCTGATATATCCCCATCTCCGATAAATTTTTCCGGCCGATGTAGCCGCTGTGGCCGCCATTTAGAACACTAGAAGCCTCCATTGAAAGGTTGGTGTTTGTTGTCTTTTTCTCATCTTATTGCTTTCCCTGTTTTAAATATCGGCCGAGTCGGCTGAGATATCGTCTGATATCTCTTTTTTTGCTTGTTGCCGATGCGATATGGGAAAATCGTTCGCCATATCGTTTGCAGCAAAAAACGACCGATATTTGAAACATTGGCCGATAAGTCGCCCGATATCGCCTGTTTGAAATCTTATTTATTGCACGACTGCGTGCAAATGTACATTATTTTTTACTGTCTTCGCATGCATATTACATCATTTTTATTAGGTAGATGATATCTATGACACTAAACTAATTTTTAGTTATCAATATTTCATTATATATAGTGTCTGATATGAATGTCGATATGCGCGCGTATCCCTGATCTCTCCCCGATATCCGAGATGAAAACCCCCATCCGATACTATCCTGATATCCGATATTTAGAACCTTGATTGCTTCCATCCTTTTTGTTAATGTTGTTACCATCTTACTTGATTTGGCTATTGAAGTTATGCATAAAAAATGTGTTCTTTAATTGGATTGAGTAAACTAAAATCATTGAGTAATGAAGTAGTGAATGAGGATGGAGAAGAGGGCACTTTGGTAAAATACAACCATCCACTATTAGTATTTGACAAAATGTTTATTAGTTTAAGATGGAGTCCAACTAGAGCCTCTCATAATCTAAAAGCTCCAACACCCCACCCCCCCGGGAGATCTTAGGGCCAGCAAAAGTTTCCCCTTCCTATAGTGATTGATTTTTTTTCATGGAGGATGAGAAGAAATAGAATTAGGAGGGTTAGGGACCTAGGTTGTTGTTCAACATGGAGAGGGTTGATTAGTCATTTTTAGTATTTATAAACAACACAAGAATATTCGGTTTTGATTCTTATTAGTAATAATATGGGTGTAAATTTTATAGACTCGAGAAATTTAAGGGTTATTAACAATAGCAGTTATTTGGGGTAACTTTCTAAATAGGTAAGACCCAAGGGGTATATATATGTGAAAACCCCTAGACTTATATCTAATAACCCCTATTTTGTTTTGATTTTTGTTGTGGATTATGGTTCAAAGTCGCGGTCTCGGCTGGCGACTTGGCGGGCACAACTCGGCGTCATTGGACGGACTCGGACGATACGCGTAAAATGTTACAAATAAAGCTCAAAATTTTTTTAAAAATCATGATCAATCTTTAAAAAAATGTAGAGATTAATTTTTATGTATCACCTATCCAAAATAAGTTTGTTTTGAGAGGTAATTTGGGAAATATGATGATTCGGGGGGGTAAATTTTAAAAAATAGGGTAGTTTAAGGGTAAATATGAGAACACCAAAAAAAAAATATGACACAGAGGGAGAGAGGCAGGTCAGATCTCTCTCGCCTCTCTCTCCTCTCCCCCTCCTGCTCGATCTCTCTTCCCCTCTCCCCCTCCAATCTCTCTCCCTCCTTTTCCCGCCGATCCTCTCCCCCTCCCCTCCGATCTCTACCCCCTCCTCCGCTCTCGCTTCTCTAGAACCTAGAGGATCACCGGAGAAGGGGGCGCGGCGATCGAGCAGATTTCGGAGGAGGCGTCGCCGATCTGGTTAGTTTTCTTCTTTCTTTTATTTTCTTCTCAACAAGTAGATCTGAGCTCGCAGTCATGAGCGGCGAACTGCTCATTCACGGGCTTAGAAAATCACTCGAGTCAGGGTCGAGTCACCCCCTGAGCTCCCATTCGAGAACAGTATACATAAACATCTGCCTCCGGGCTCCTCTCGGCTCGCCCCCTCGGGCAACTATCCAAACGGATCAGTCTACCTTCGGAGCTGAGGTTCTCATTTCACGATCGAGTTCTATGTCTGTCCGCTCAGAGATGGAGTCACCATTTGGAGACGATAATAAAGACATCACATTCTTGCTATCCTGAAGTCAGGCCTCCGAAGGGGTATTATCATTCCACAATCCAAACAAGGCAAGATATAAATATGACTTGGTCATTTCTATTACGAAATACATGTCATTACATTTCATTAAGTTTCGTTATGTCGTTACATTCAACAAATGAAATACATGAAATTCATTTATATCCCTATGTTCACATATTTGAAAAAAAAAATATAGGAGATTCGAAAACTTATTCTGCTACCGTGACCAGACCCCCGATACAAAAACAATCAAGATTTGTTCACTGGAGGAGATCTCTCGAAGCATTTAACCACCATGGCTCCTGATAAAGCAATTATATGCCTCGACAGCAGCTCACATGCCTTCAAGGCAGCTAGACCAGTATAGCTCACCGCGACGGTCCCCAAAACTTCCTCCAAGAGCGAGGTAGCGAAGTCCGATCAGACGGATTCCGACAAAACACCCCAGAAGGAGAAAGCAACACTTCTCCACTTCGGTATTCTGAGGAAGAGGTTTAGACTCCGGGATGAGAGGCAATTTTTCAGCATACCCGATCGAAGAGCCCACTCTTTTCCTTACTCATGTACCCGATATAAAGGGAGAGTTGGTTCCCAAAGAACAATCCTCACCCCTTAAAAATCGGGCGACTCGAAATCAGATCATCGGCTCCAATCGAAGCGCGCCTGCAAGCAATCGCCCCCGGCGGCGGAGCCCTATCATAACAGTTGATGTATTGTAATATGCTCATCACAACGACTGATTTCGAACAGCGAGGGCTCAACCACCATCTTCTTTTATCTGTCCTTTCTTCATCTGATGAAGAGGAGTAAAGGATACATCGTGTCCCAAAAAAGCAACAATGGCGAGATATAGATGTTTTTTTGAAGAGATGGCAGAGTTTACTTCCACCTAAAGGATCCAACCTATTTATAGATGGAGGGGGAAGAGCCAAACCGTCTTCAACTCAAATTCCCAATCCCCGAAGAGTCGGTTTACATCTCGAGAACTTCGGTCAATGGAGCAGGGATAATATCAACCGCTGCAGCCACACGATCTCAGTCATCATGGCCCTAAGATCTGAAAAGGGTGGTTACAAATTTTAAGAAAATCATCCAATCGGCATGCCAGCTGTCCACCAGCAACGCGATCTCTAAGTCAATTTAAACGATACACGTTTATTTCAAGTTCCTCTTCCGCCCTTAAACAGCAAGATGAAATGATCTTTTACCAACTTCGCTCATCCGACTTCTCTTCTGTAGGCTTCGACAAGGGAAAGAACAGGGAGTATCTGTAGTGGTCAAAAATTGACCCTTATAGGATGACACCATGTGTCCAAGCAACCAGGAGACTCCGACACTCTATATCCTCCCGGGGCCGATTCTGTTCATTACAAAAATCACTCTTCGCCCCGAAGATGCTTTCGTCCCCGCAACTCCGATGCTCCAAGACATCTCGAGTTTCATCTGTTCCGAAGACTCAGCTCCGCGCAAGGCAGCTACAACAACAGACCATTCCTGATCTTCGCCGACAGTTACACAGCCAAATCTTTCCCCACGTTCATAATGTGTCACACCCTCCAGCTTTGGTAGTTATGAACAGAGGCGGATTTTCCTGCACGCAATTCTAACAATCAAGCGTCAGAAATCACAGCTGTTACATCCAATCAACACATGCAAATCATGTAGTTAAGAGGATCACGGGCATACCATCCACATTCAGGCACAGAGATCAGTCAAGCATAAATATACTTTCTCCTCCAACGAGAAAGAGGGAGACCTTTTTTAGAGTCTTTGGGATCTTCTATTCTCCCAATTAAGCCGAGCATTGAGACTCTAGCAAACAATTCATGTAATTCTTGTAATTTGCGAATTATAGTGAATTTCTCCCCCTCCTGGGTTTTTCCCGATTAAGAGTTTTCACGTAAAAATCATGTGTCTCTCTTTTTCGTATTGTGCATTATCTTGATTATGCATTATCTTGTCTCTCACACACACGCTTCACTTCCTAATCTCGCTTGTGGTGTGGATCGACCGTCCGATCGCTCGTAGCAAAAAGTCTCCACCACAACAACAAAAGGTGATTTTCATACTTGATTTCTCCATAGATAAATGTTTGAGATGCGAAGTTAATTTCATTCTAAAGACTATCTCTGAGTCCATATTTAACAAATTTTATCCTCATAGATTAAATTTCAAAAATTCCCTGCATAGCTGCACACTAGATGCTCATGAAATTTCATCATTTTTCTGTCTATTTTCAAGAAAATAACTTATTGCATAGTGGTTTTAAAGAAGATGGTGTTGTAAGAATTGGGGGGGCATGAGTTCACTCATCATTCATGTCTTGTGCGAGTGTTTATGTTTATATTGACTAGAATTTGAACTTTTACAATGTTTGAAGGTTTAATTAATGATTATAAATATTTCAGGTTCCGGGATTATTAAAGATTAGACACATTGGTCAGACTACTATAGGAAGTGCGGCAATCTTTGGGCTCTTTTTAGGAGCTGGGAGTTTGATACATTGCGGCAAATCCTATTGAACCAAGTTGCAGTTTTTGGGTTCTGTTGGCTGTTTGGGTGGGAGTTTAATTATGCAAGCAGCAATCTGATCAAGCTCCCATGTTATCTTGTAATGCAGGAATAATCAGTGTTTCGATTGCATTTTGGTTTAACTTTATGCTCTCTAGATTTAAGTTAGGTTATGAGTGGGAAAAGCTCTGTTTCTTGAATATGCGTCTAGTTTTGTGTGATGAACAGTGAAAGAAATGAGAAAAGGAACCGATTCTGTTTCTTGAATTCACTTGTCAATTTGTATTGCTGACTAGCTCCAAAGGTCACCCATTTCAATTTAAATGGGCCTTTTTTATTAAAGCGAGCTGAAGAAGGTAAGATGTGATTTTTTTTGGTTTGGAATTTTGTTGCCTTTGTCCAAGTGTACGATCTAGAGCAGACTGCTACAAGTTAGAGAAATCAGGTACATGCCAACGTGTTCAACATGAGTCTACAATGCCTGCAGATCGCAGTGATCCTCAGGTAACTTGGTAAGACAGTTGTCTGCCAAAGAAAGATTGAAGTTTGATGCTGATGAATGACAAACATTGCATAGAAAAGATATGAATTTTCCTCAAACTTGTCTGATGATGATTCTGATAACTATATATATATATATACAAGGTCAAGGAGATACAAGGTTGTGTCAGGAGAGCATCCCTTGAGACGTACAAGTTAATTTGTTCTTGGTATACATTTAATATTACCATGAGTATGAATAACTTGATCCTTTTAGCAAGCACAATACAATAGTATCTTTGAGCAGAAAGGACTTCATGACCATGTACAATTGAACTAGCAAACTGATATTTGTTTACTAATGCTTGAATATAGAACAATCTAAATAAACCAGTTACAAGTAACTTCTGCAAGCAGGAATGGACCCAATTTCTCCATCTTCCATCAATGATTGTGTTTAGTACAGAAGCCTTCTCCTTTGTTCTTCACTTTTATGAGGAAAAAAAATAAAATTTAGGTGACAATTCTTTTTAGAACTGTATCAAGGAACTGGAAGTAGGACAAACTAAAATACAAACAAAAACAAGCAGACGCTGAAAGGACTTCAAAGTGCATGCAGAAGCGCAGCCCTTTCATGCAAAGAAATGGCAAATTTTGTCTCCGGTTGAGATGATAATAGTTACAAGTCGCCTGTTGAACATGTGCCATTCAGTCGTTGAGTCGTTGAACATAACAATTCACATAAATACAACACATCGATACTAGCAGATCAACTATTATACACACGTTTCTGACATCGCAAGTTTTTACAACAAAATTGATGATTCCTCATCATAGACACTACAACACATGTAACATCCAAGTGGGTAAAAAAAAAAAAAAAAACATTTTAGAACACCTTTGAACACCAAAGAAGTAACACCAGATGGGGGATATGAACCAGTCACAACGGCAGCACAAAACAAACCCTGCTCCCGGCGGCTTGCTCTTATCTACTGTCTGCACGTTACATCATGCAACCCAAATCAGGAGCTTGTATATGTATGCAATTATGCAGGTATATATGACAGAAAAATATAAAATTATAAACTAATGAACCAGCACATTCTATTCATATTACCCATGGTTGCGTCTTAGTGCAAAATGTTATACTAACATATCGTCATTAATTATAATCCCATGATTCTACACTCATGAGTCTAGCTTGAGACCAATGATGAAAAAAGCTTGTTACAATATGCAATGCTAAATTTTGCTGAGAAAACCCCTTTACTTTTTTTATTACCCATAACTACCGCAAAGTTTCTAGTATATTTGTGCAAGATTACCTTTTAAACCCTTCCATCTGTAACATGTCACATCACCAGCTCGTGACATTTTTATGACAAAAATACCATTGCATGAATAATTAACAACATATATAAGTTTTGAATTAATAAAATTATGAAAAAAATTTCTTGAAATACAAAAAGTTCACTTGAAAAATATTTTGAGATGTGACTAATAAAATAAAATCTATAATTCTTTGTTATTTTAGGCATTTTTATTTAAAAAATAAATTATTTTTAAAAGAAGAGCATTTAGGTGTTTGCGCTAAGAAGCTTTTGCAAAAAAAAAACAAAGTCCGTGACAGTTACAAGTAAAAAGGGAGGGTTTTGAGCAAAAAGTTAACAGTTCATGGTAGTCTCGGAGAAATTAGCCATCTTAGATACACTTTGAGGTGTAGCGGTTACAATTTGCCAACCTATAATCATTGTTTTAAATATCGGCCGAGAATGCAAAACACGAGATATTAGCTGAAATCTCGTGTTTTTCCTGCTGCCGACATGATATGGAGAAATCGTTCACCCATATCGTTTGAAGTAAAAAAAAGGACTGATATTTGAAATGTCGGCTGATAAATCGCCCGATATGAGTCGGCGCAAAATCAACCGATATGAATTTTTTAATTGAGTTTGCTTTTCGAACCTATCAACATTGAACCCAAACTCGATCTATCACCCGACTATATAAGTGTTGTTTGCATCGTTAAGGCTCAATAAAGATCAAGCCCTAAATTTTCTTCTCCATGAATTGACGGCAACAATGTTTGATTTCTAGTTAAGTAGATTATACAACTTTTACTGCTATATTTCTCAATTTCATATAATAACTTATTTATTACACGACTCACGACTGCGTGCAAATGTACATTGTTTTTTTTACTATCATTGCGTGCATATTACATCTTTTTTATTTGGTAGATGATATCTATGACACTAAATCAACATTTAATTATCAATATTTTATTATATATAGTGTTTGATATAAACGCCTGATATGCACGCTTATCCCCGATATCCGCCCCGATATTGGATATCCGATATGAAAATACCTCATCCGATACGATCCCGACATCCGATATTTAGAACTTTGCCTATAATATAAAACTCTAATTCATCAAACTTAAGCAATTTTGTAGGAAGCTCATGCTATTTAGCATAAAATCGCTCTAATATATGAAACTTAGTAATTTGTGGTCCAAGAAACCTCGTTTTTAGAGAATACGAGGTCACTTTACAAAAAAAAAAAAAACAAAACAAAATTAGGTAGCTTAGACAAGAAATAATGTGTCCCACTGCCTGATTAGGTGAGCCACTTCATCTGATTTTGGGGCTAAGTTAGCGAGGGGACCTACAAGACTTTTTGTTCCCCCTTAAAAAAAATGAAAAGCACGCTTTTGCACTTTGTGCAATTGAAGGTTACGCTCAGAAAAGATTTCTGACCCTTGCCTCTTTGGTTCCTACTCCATCTCTTTCTCCAGGTAATTTAGAGAGGTCAAAAACAATTATGACCACTGAAAAAACCATTCTGGCAGCATTTGGCAACTTCACTTTCATTATGAGGTATACTTCTACTGTTCATGCTGGAGCTTCTTTCGTTTCCTATTTCATTGATCACCGCAACACCAATCAGAGCACTAATTATATCATTGAAATACCGCCTCTTATTGATGTATCACGCACATAGATATAAAAGGATTTTAATTGTTAATATTACATTATTGGACGTTGTATATCATGTCAAGTAAGAACTCTTAAAGCTTATGTTTTTTGTTGTGCTCATGAACTCTTCACTAGCCACTTTTGCTTTTCTAAACATTGCTGTTTTAATTCTTATTTATGCCCAAAGCCCATAAAAGTACAGAATCGGCACCATACACTACACAAATTAACAACAGACCCATGTATATGTAGATAAGGCCCATCACTACAACACTCACATCCAAGTAGATAAACATAGAATCACTGCCCTCTTCACTACACAAAAGCATCACTCTCCCCAGCACATGGCACATGTCATGTAGTGCCACAAACCATAATACCTTCTAAACCACAATTGCTTAGCTTTTTATACGTGCAGTTTAATCCCTTAATAGTTTGACACCAAATGACATTGGTGGGATAAGGTTAAAAAATACAGTGATACACATGATCCGGCTAGGAGACGTGTCCATCATTGGATCTATCAATGTTCACCTGTGGTTGACCAATCACCACTGTCAACAATTAATCTTTGAAATGGGTTGTTGTTCCTCTCACCAGTCTTTGAATCCTAGCTGTATACATCGGTCGCTGGGATAACTTCATGGACATTCTTTACCCCCACAGATCTAATACTCCAACCAATTATGCCAATTCTCGGAGACCATGGATCCAGCTTAAAGTTTCTAACAAGCTCAAATATGTTAGATATCGTAATCCATCAGTCAACAGGCTTTGTGTGTAACTCCCTTGTGCAGGCTAAACCAAGGGCGACGTGTAAACTAAGTCTCACCATCCCTATACAATGAGCGGTCAATAGTCCCCACCCTTCCAAACACCCAAAAAACAATATATAATGTACCATCTATCTGAATCTCTGATTATTATTTTTTTTAATCTTTTTTTCCTTTTCAAAAATTGCAACATTGCTTGAGGATACATTATCAGCTATTACATATCTAAATATGGAGAGAAAGGGAAACATTATGCCGGATAGAATAGGTTTTTGCCAATTGCAATGTCCGTCACTAGTAAGACTTAGTGTAAGCTCGTGAGAATGATTCATTGCCACTGGAAAACCTAGATTCTGATCTTTGCTTTGAATGATTCCTTGCGATCAGAATAACATAGATCCTAGATCACTGATCTTTTCTGTTTTCATTTTGTTGTTTTTATTCTTTTCTTTTTGAGGCCTGGCACATTATACATCTGGTCTTGGAACCAAAAGGAACATGACGGTAACCGGAGAAAGAGAACACGAGAATGACAGGAGAAATCAGACCTTCTGGTTGAGCGGACTGTGCGTCTTAGGGTTCTGGTAGCTGTTTCAACTTGCTGCAAGGACCCTTTGCTTCCCTTCACTTTGGACTTCGGAGCACCTGGAAGAAGTTTAATAAGGTCTAAGAAAATTACATGGTAGCATTTAAACAATAAATTAGAGACTCTCAGTTACCTCTTCGAGAAGTTTTTGGCGATTGAACCTCCAAGCCATCTGCCTCACCTAGATTTATAACACTTGAAACACAGCTTTCTTCTGGCTCCGTACAGTTAGCTTGTGAAAGACATTCCCCAGCTCTATCATTTCCCTTCACTGAACTGTTGATTACCTCACCATCTCCACCTACAGGTAATTGAAAGTGTTTTGTTCATGCATAAACGGATATGACAAATGGCATTAGATGGAGCAAAAAAAAAAATTGCTATCAAGTAACAATCAAGAAAAAAACAACAAACTTGAACTTTATACAGGAACTGTATTTGAAGGTCATATCAAGAATATGCTTTTTACGAATCAGTCTTGGACACTGTGCTTATCCAGTGAGATTCAAATCAGGTTTATATATTCTGAATAAATTTCTGTCCTGGGTCAAGCTCTCCAAAACAAAAATTGCCAACAAAACCGGAAATGTTTCATCTCCTAGTGAGCATCTTGTTAGGATTATGATGTGAATACGTCATGAATGTAGTCAATTAATGTCGAATTTGGCAGTTTCCTTTTCTTAATCTGTTTTGAGTCCGAGTTGGATTCAAATTTTCTTTATTCTAATTGAAGGTGTTTTGAGTCCGAGTTGGATTTAAGTTTCTTTTATTCTGATTGAAAGAGTTTGTTTAGGACTAGAAGAGTTCTATGGTGTATAAATAACCCCTTAGGGGTGGCCTTCAATGTATTCCAAGAGAATCCTATGAATTTATAATTCCTAAAGGTGTAATTCATCTAGGTGAGAAATTCGTGAGAGAAGCTTAGCCATAAGGGTTCGCTGTTCTTGGCGGCCATCAAGAGCTTGTAATTTCTCAGCGTGAGGTGTAAGTAATTCTTATTATACTCCCCTAAAGTTTTAATAGAATTTCTCCCCCCTCTCTCGTGGACATACAAACGATCTGTTTGATCGGTGGAACCACGTTATATTGTGTGTTGGCTTTCTATCTACTTTGGAATATCTTCTTCTCTTCTTCAAATTGCCTTAGTAGATCATGTGGTTCGTTTTCACTGCGCCATCCCAGTCGATCCGGTCGTGGGGGCATCCTCCCCTGAAATCACAACAATTGGTATCAGAGCATACAAATTGTGTTTACTAACAATCGGTATCAGTAAGGTAACTTGAAGATGTCTGCGATCAAGTTCGATATTCAGAAGTTCGATGCATCATCAATTTCAGCAGGTGATAGATTATGATGAATGACATCCTTACTCAGAACGGGTTGAAGAAAGCACTACTCGGGAGGGAGAAAAAGCCTCAAGACATGAAGAAAAAAACTTGGCAGGCGTTGAATGAGAAAGCCTTGACAGTTATTCAGTTTTACTTGGTGGACGAAGTGTTGAATGAGTTTTCTACGGAGAAAACGTCCTGCTGTGGGAGCGACTTCAAGACCACTATTTGAAGAAGTCGTTGGCGAATCGGCTGATTCTGAAGCTGCGTCTCTTTCTTCTCCGCATGCATGAAAATACAACTATCAAGTCTCGCATTGCAGAATTTTTCTCTATTATCAATAATCTAGATAAGATAGAGGTTAAGATAGAAGATGAGAATCAAACACTTTTATTACTATGTTCTTTACCTTCTTCATATAAGAGCTTTAGGAAAGCTATCATCTATGGAGGCAAGTCAACAATCAAGGTCAATGAGATCAAGAGGCATCTGCTCAACAAGAACAAAATTAACACCCAGTTGACAAGTGAGTCTCATCATGATAATTCCGGACAAGTTCATTATTCAAGGGAGAAAAGTAAAAAATGAAAGTTCCACAGGTAACTCAAAACACAAGAATTTGACTAAACTGGTTGAAGAAAATGAAGAGCAGTGCGACGTTCTATCTGTTACTGACAGATCAGTTGGTAACGAAGATAGATGGGTCATAGATTCTGAATGTTCACAGCATATCAGTTCCAATAGGAAGATGTTCTCTTCATACACTTCAGTTTAAGGGGGACAAGTCTTTATGAGAAATTTTGCTACAAGCAAGGTGATTGGCGAAGGAACAATCCAGTTTTGGTCTTATGATGGATGCATCACTACTCTTCAAGGCGTTCGTCATGTTCCTAAGTTAAGGTACAATCTCATCTCTCTTGAAGCCCTACATAGAGAAGTGTTTTGTTTCAGTTCGAAATGTGATTTTATGAAAGTTTTCAAAGAGCCCCATGTAATGTTTCAAGCCGAACGTGTCAGCAATGTGTATATGTTGCGGAATTCAGAGATTACAATTGGTGGATTGCAGTTATCCTCGACTTCAAAAGCGGTGGTTGTGGAACAATCGAAACTACGATAGATTCGAGCTCAGATGTTCAATTGTACTCCGAAGGAAAATTGGGACTAGACGCACAACAAGGTAGTCCAGATCGTTACCCCTATGGTTGAGCAAATTCTCATACATCTTGCGTAGATTAAGGAGATCATTGGATAATAAAGTTCAGGTTGGGCCTAAGGAGATCATTGGATAATAAAGTTCAGGTTGGGCCTGAACTTATTCGGCCTAATCAAGATGTGAACCCTATCAAGGGGTTATGGAGAAGAGGGAGTGAGATGAAGATGAAGTCAAGTTTGTTCAATTGTGCGTGGATGCGAGCACATGGAACATGGTGGTTATTCTCGGATTTGGACGTATTCAAGTCATGGGGAGATTGTTAGGATTATGACGTGAATACGTTATTGAGGTAGTGAATTATTGTCAGATTTGATAGTCCTTTTTGGGTCTGTTTTGAGTCCGAGTTAGATTCAAGTTTCCTTTATTCTGATTGAAGGTGTTTTGAGTCCGACTTGAATTCAAGTTTTCTTTATTCTGATTAGAGAGGTTTGTTTAGGACTAGGAGACTTCTATGGTCTATAAATAACCCTTAGGGTGGCATTCAATGTATTCCAAGAGAATCCCATGAATTTGTAATTTCTAAGGGTTTAATTCATCTAGATAAGAAATTCGTGAGAGAAACTTAGCAATAAGGGTTCGCTGTTCTTAGCAGCCATCAAGGGCTTATAACTTCTCAGCGTTAGGTGTAAATAATTCTTATTATACTCCCCCAAAGTTTTAATAAAGTTTCTCTCTCCTTCTCCCGTGGACGTACACACGATCTGTTTGATCGGTAGAACCACGTTATATTGTGTGTTGGTTTTTTATCTACTTTGGAATATCTTCTTCTTCTCTTCTTCAAGTTATCTTAGTAGATCCTGTGATTCGTTTTCGCTGCGTCACCCCAGTCGATCCGGTCGTAGGGGCTTTCTTTCCTGAAATCACAACAATTAGTATCAGAGCATACAGATTGTGTTTACCAACAATCGGTATCAGAGCAAGGTAACTTGAAGATGTCTGTGATCAAGTTCGATATTTAGAAGTTCGATGGCGTCATCAATTTTAGCAGGTGACAGACTAGAATAAACGTCATTCTTACCCAGAGCGGGTTGAAGAAAGCACTACTCGGGAGGGAGAAAAAACGTCAAGACATGAAGAAAATAACTTGACAGAAAATGGATGAGAAAGCCTTGACAGCTAATCAGATTTGCTTGGTGGACGAAGTATTGACAAGTTTTCTACGGAGAAAACGGTGTCCTCGCTGCGGGAGTAAATTTAGGACCACTATCTGAAGAAGTCATTGGCGAATCGGTTGATTCTAAAACAGCGTCTCTTTCTTCTCCGCATGCATGAAGGTGCACCTATCAAGTCTCACATTACAGAATTTTCCTCTATTATCAATGATCTAGATAAGATGGAGGTTAAAATAGAAGATGTGGATCAAGCACTTCTATTACTGTGTTTTTTACCTTCTTCATATAAGAGCTTTAGGGAAACTATCATCTATGGAGGCAAGTCAACAATCAAGATCAATGAGGTCAAGGTGAAGAGTAATAATGGAAGTTAACAATCAAGATCAATGAGGTCAGCGTTGACGAATGAGTCTCATCATGATAATTCCAGGCAAGTTCATTATTCAAGGGAGGAGTAATAATGGAAGTTTCACAGGTAACTCAAAACATAAATTTGACGTGCAACTATTGTCACAAGAAGGGACACATTAGAGTTGAGTGTTAACTTCAAAAGAAGAGACAACAAGATGTTAATATCACTGAACTGGTTGAAGGAGATGAAGAATAATGCGACGTTCTATCTATTACAGATAGACCAGTTGGTAACAAAATTAGATGGGTCATAAATTCTGAATGTTCACAACATATCAGTTCTAATAGGAAGATGTTCTAGTCATACACTCGGTTTAAGGGGAAAAGTCTTCATGGAAAATTCTGCTACAAGTAAGGTGATTGATGAATGAACAATCCAGTTTCGATTTCATGATGGATGCATCACTACTCTTCAAGGCGTCCGTTATGTTCCTGAATCAAGGTACAATCTCATCTTTCTTGAAGCCCTACATAGAGAAGGGTTCTATTTCAGCTCGAAAGGTGATCTTATGAAAGTTTGCAAAGAGTCCCATGTGATGTTTCAAGCCAAACGTGTCGGCAATGTGTGTGTGTTGCGAAATTCGGAGGTTACAGTTGGTGAATTGCAGTT
>JAVJIF010008140.1:0-30000 GCA_038442645.1 Agave tequilana | reverse complement strand
CTCCACAACAGTGAATAGAAGTTGAAGATTTGCTTCACTGCAAATTCATTCACATGAACCCAATATGCTTTCATTGGCTTAATTAAACCACAAGGAAGGATGCCACGAACAAGACTTACCAAAAGTCTGCATCAATGATCATTAGTTTACAAAGGGCAAGCATTGCTGAAGCCTGCAATTCTGGAAACTGAAAAGCAGAGATATGTCATCAGCTTAAAAGATGGCTTAGAACAAGGAGACGGCAAGGTAAAAGGTAATCAAGTAAAAAAGATGCACTGGTACAAAAAGTTCCAAGTTATGAAGAAACCAATCACCTTTTTCATCAAATTAAAATTTCTGCAAAGCTTTGAGATAAATGGTGCACAATAACCGATGATGTTCTTTTCAATCACACCACCACATACAATCTCTTTCTCTGCTCTTTCAGAAAGTGAATCAACTATCGCATCTTCAGATATCCCAATGCCCAGTTCAGCATTTATACCTTGCACCTGTCAGCCACCTCAAAAAAGTGAACTTCTATACAGTGACAAACTTCCTTTGGGAAACTTTAGTCCAGTGACAGTCCATGTGATCCATAAATTGAATTTTATGAACCCAAGAAATTTGGTATTTTGAAAAATAGAGGAACCAGCATAATTAAACTCACCTCATTTGCTTCGTTTGTACCATCACTACTAGCACGTTCAAGCCTTGTTCTTTCCTCCTTTGATTTCTGTTTCCGGATTTTTCTAATGCAAGACTCAATATAGACCAACTGATTCAGTGCGGTATGGCTTACAATGAAGAGAAATCTACTGAGGCTTGCTGCAGGTACTGCAGACAGGTGGTTGATTCCTTCACCTAGTCCATTGGACACTTCATCTTTTCCAGTACAACCAAATACAGACGTTAAGGACTTTTTCACTATATCAGCTGCAAAGATTTCAGGAGTTGGATGGATGGAGTATATGGTGCCAATGGCTTTATCAGCAGCAGCATACCAAATGTTTTCTGGAAGCCAAAAGCTGGTTATTAAATTCTGAAGAGCAACAAAAACCCTGCTTCCGCTGCATCTTAGCTTTTCCTTGTCTTCCTCTGACAATCTTTCTAGAGCAATGCATGCTGTTCTTGCAAGCAAGGGTTCCTCCTTAGCCCACCTCCCAAAACCAATATCAATAATATCTTGCAAGTGAGAACTCATAATGCCAGGAGAAGATTTTGCTGCCATACAAAGAAGTGACAAAGCTCCTCGACTTTGGATGGCAACAACTCCACTAATGTTAAAGCTAAAGAAATCCCACAACGCTGATATCTTGGGGGGCACAGGAAATGAAATATTTAGTAATAAAGAAACAGTTCCTTGTGGCATAGCAGGACTTATCGTGTACTCACATGAAAGGAAAAAGGTATATGATAATGCAAGAAACTTGTGTCAAATGCTAATCACCGTCACACCATGATACGTGATGTTGAGACATCTATGTTGCACCAACATGCATTAGAGGATGTTCCATCTATGTCTGACACAACATGTATCTACACTGACACTTAAAATACTTAATAGACATGTGTCTGACATTCCAACATGTATCCGGCCTTGAACCAGCTCAGAGATAGTTGGATTCCGGTGGATGGCATTTAGTTTTCATAGTTTATATGATTGAAAGTTTGGGCTTTATATGAAATTTCATTTATAGGATTAGTGGTTATCAACGTTAAGACATCTCTATAGTCTAATTCTTTAAATTTATTTTTATATATAATATTGCCTTATTTTTGTGTCCATGACATTTCTATATCCTAGGTTTTTTATGATGTTTCATAACCATATATATGTCTCTTTCCATGTCCATACTTGTGTCAGTGAATATAGGAGGATGTGTGCTATATGATGCACCGTCACACACAGGATATAGGGTATATATAAGGCTATCACCAGCAACCGGAATCAGTATGTATCAGCTTGTATTGGCTCTTGAGTCATGTTGGGGCATGTAAAAGTAATATGTTATACAATAGAATGAACACGGACAGGATATGCTATGTTCACCTTTTTAGGAGTTCATGGTTTTTTTTGAATAAACTTAAGTCATTCAAGTCCCTCATCTCCCGAAGACTTTTGAGACTACCTTACATTCTATGTAATTTCAATCAAACAACTTAGGAAAATAACTCCTCCAAGGTTCCACCTTTCTTTACTTTCTTGTTTCTTAGAACAGTATAAGTTTTTTGTCTTCACTCTTAACACACCCAATGTTATCCAGATCTCTACTCTCCCCTTCCCATGTCTTTGCAAGAATTATATACACTTTACTCTTCTCCTTTAGTTTTTAACTTGTCGAATATATTGTCGTATGTTTTGAATTTAGCCTCACTAATTATTTTCTAAGCTGCCTTAAGAACAAACAAATATCCGTATGAATCAGAGGAAGTTTATGGCACCGGAGAAGCTCTGCACTTTCAGAGTGCCCTGATTACATTGCCTTGATATAGCATAGAATGCTGGACTATTAAACAACATGACACTCATAAGCACTGTGTTAGCCCAAGTGCTATTATAGGTGTCAAGATTTTTCTTAAACATCCTACTAGGCAATACCATCTAGTATGGTTTGGTATTAAAAAGATTAATTATTGTCTGATAAAATTGAAAGTCTAAATAAATAATTTTATCCAGTTCAAAGCCTCTTGGCCTATTTAAAAGTTTTAAACTTAGGGTAACATCATAAAAATTAAACAACAGACAAACAAGTTAGCTTATTAGTGTTGGCAGGTCCAAATGTTATCAGTTCCACCATATTCCAGATCACTACAATTCCCCTCTATTTCACTCAATCTGATGAGTTAATGAGCCTTGTGACCATTTGTCTACTATTTGGCCAAGTTAAGCGATAATTGGTTTCAAGATTTTTCTTAAACACCTTTACAAAATCATACCATCAAATATGCTTTGGTTTTAAAAAACTTAATAGTTGTCTGATTAGACTGAAAGTGTAAAACAACGTTTATCCAGCTAACTGCCGCTTGGCCTAATTAAACTGAGGGTGACACCGTATGAAAGAAACAACAGACAAATAAATTAACTTATTATTGTAGGCATGGGTCCAGTATGTTATCTGTTATACCACATTTCAGATTATGATGGCCTCCAGGTAACACTGTACAGTCCGTGCCAGGACAATCTTATTCTTATAATGACATCATAGAGCAATGTTGCACAGCCACAATCAAAGGAAAAATGGGACAAAGTCAGGCGACTTCCGGAGCATGCATGGACATGCAAACAAGAATTTCAGTTAAAATGCATGTGTCAAAATCTCTTCTACAGCTTTTGATCTCACCTTTCCAATTTAACCACCTTGATTTTTCTTTTAATTAATTTTCAAGTAAAGCATCAGCATGAATCAGTCCAGTCCCTCGTTTACTCTCTGGTCAAATTTTGTTTTCCTGAAAATCATTTTTCTTCAATGAGGAACTAATGCAAGTATATGAAGATAAACAAAGATATCTTCACCTTCTTTTAAAGTGCTTTTCAATTATCTTCTTTAGAGTTGTATGCAGCCTTCTTGAGACAATACACTTATAAAACATTAAGTAAAGTATATTACAGGATAGTAAAAGGAAAATGATGTTTTATTTCAATGTCAGTTTGTGATCCTTTTATATGCTAAGATAGAAAAAATCAGAAAGGAAATTCCAAGGGAAGGAGACATAGAAGCATACCGTGCTTGTAGAAATTTCCCCTTTAGACACCAAATTACTAATTAAAAATTCCAAAGCCGCAAGATCACCAATGCTAGAATCAATGACGAGGCTCAACAAATTTTTAGCAGTTTCTGCTGGATTTCTTCTGATATATATATTTATGAATGCATCTCCACAGCTTCATAGATAGATTTATCCTGGGAAAATACCTGAAAGCTCCAGAGAATATAAATTAATTTCATTCATATAAAACATATCTATATTATTATAAACAACTGCATGCTTCATGTTATGTAGATAACAGTTTTATAATTTTACCAGGGCAGCATTTTGCGAAGGCATTCTTCAGATCCATCAATCTGAAACTGTCTGCACCTCATCAGTAAAAGAATCGTAGTCTCCACATCAGTAGCCGAAGAGGAAGCTAACAGTTGAACCAGAGTTGTCATTGTAGAAGTTACGCATTTTGAAAACCGTAATCCAGCCTCGAGAGATGCAACCAAAGCCCTAACCTGTTCCAAATTCCCAATATCTGGAACAATAGAGTCCAGGTCTTGACTTGAAGGCAAACAACTGTCGCTGACACTTTCTTGCTGCACTTCTGGAGCTTGTTCATCTACCACTTCAACATCATTTTTGTCCTCCTCTGATGTGTTGGTAGGCTCCATTCCTTTCAATTTCTCTTTATACTTCTCCAGTGTTGCCTCAAAAGCAGCCACACGGAGTTGCGGTCCAAATGGGTTATGTTGCAACATTGTGATAAGAAGATTCAATGCTGACTTCCTTACCATAGCACTTTTATCCTCCAATCTCCCTGAAGCTACCTCGGCCACCTCATTCCACAGCCCAATTGAAAGAGCATGTTCTTCACATAACTCCGCCCACACCTGAAGAACACGACTCCTTGTATATGCTGATACATCCCTGCAGCGCTCGATCAAGATCTCAAGCATTGCCTGCTTTCCCCGTAACTTCAGAGACTTTGAGCTTATATCTCCTTCCACATCCTTAAAAGCCTTTGCAACCAACTTTCCCAAGACACCTACAAGGGCATTTCGAATCTTATATGATTCTCCTCCAAAATGTGTAACAAGGACCCCAACATTCATGGAGACTAGCTTTGGAGAGCGATCAGCAAGCTCCACGAGGAATCTCCCGACATTCTCTGCTCCAACTCCATCCCTCACATAGTCCTTTGGATCAGTCCGACCAATATCACGGATAAGGGCAATTGCCAGGCTTCCGTCGCCATATTTTTTCTCGGCCTCGCTGACTGTTTCAGCAATGTGAGGGATGGTGAAGTCAAACTTGTGAATCAAGTGAAGGATTGATGCACAAGTTTGGTCTGTCTGGTGGTATTTGGTCGCTATGGTCCCTATGGTTCGACCAAGACCATCTCTTGTGTTAGCATCCCTCAATAAGGCTGGATTCTCATATAAAGTAAAAATAGACCTGCAAAGGAGTTTTGTCAGTGGGAAATTCGAAAGGTCTCACAGTTTTCATGATTGATATGAATTTACTTGGAGATGAAGGCCAGGTAGTTCTGATCAATATCACTCGAGCCAAAGAGCAGTGAAAGGTTGATCTCAAGAGAGTTGGCAATCAGATTGATTATCCGGCTCCTATGTGGCTCCCAGTTCCATGAATTCACAGAATTCTTCTTCCGAGCTTGAGTAGCAGCCTGTACGCAGTAATAAGTTTAATTAGTTTTAAGAAAACTATAAAAGCACAAATTATATAACCTAGAACTACTTAAAATCATTCAAAAATGCTACCTCAGTTGAAATTTCAGTTTTAAATGTGCCCTAAGTCAAAATAGATGCTTAGTTCTTGCCTATCGTCACCAAAATTTTCAAATTTTCAGACAAAAGTTGATGAAGACATCAATGGTTGAGATTTTGTTAGGATTTGGTTGGGATTCTGTTTGGATTTATTAGTTACATTAGTTTTGATTTGATTAGTTATTAGGTTGATTTGATTTGGTTTGGTTAAAATTTTTAGTTATTATCTTTATCTTTTAATTGCACGAAGTGTGCACATGTTATTGGCTATTTATAGCTATGTATTGAACCTTTTTTTTAGTAGTTAATGAATGAATAATTATGAGAGCAATTTTGTATTCCAATTAAATCATTCAAGTGAGTTGAGAGTGGGTGTGTGATTCACCTGGGTGTGAGGCCCGAACCCCTTTACCTTTTATATTTTATTTGAAAACCTAGATTAGTTCTTCCCCTAAATCCCCATCATAAATCCTAATTCTTCCACCGTCCCGCATTATCTTGGTATCAGAGCCATTAGGGTGTGTCTTACTTTTACTTTGTTTATATAGTCACACATTTAGTCTTGATTTTTAGGACTTGCGCGCATCCATTTGTGTGCTTGGTCGAAATCGCATTCATTCATATAGGTTAGTCTAGCGCATGCTTCGTAGTGGCAAGAATTTTAGGGAAGCCATGGAAAATCAACAAAACCATAACAATCGGGACACCCTCGCTAAGATTCTAGATACTCTCACAAAGTTTCAAGTTAACCAAGAAATAGCCAATGAGAAATTTAGGTTGCGTCTACATGCCTTAAGCAAGTTAAATTTTAAACATAAACTATTGTTATTTCCATAACATTCCTTATTAGACTTTGCAAAATTTGCAGAACATTTTTTGCCTGAATCTGGAAATTTTGTAAAATTCAGCTAATACAGAAGATCGAACAGAATTTCCATCTAAATTCTCACATAAATCTCTCACACTTCAAAGTCTTACTAAAATAAGCAAAGGAAAAGAAAAACATACTTCTATATTGCTAGGGTTTTTCAAGAAAGTGCGCACCTTTGAGCGCACAGCAGTCTCCTGGCTCGCTGACTCCTCAGCAAGAACAACAGTAAGAAGAAAGTAAGTGTAAATCTTGAGCGCATTCCGATGCGAAGCAATCCTCGCCGCAATGTGGGACACACTGGATTCTGTCGGCGACCCCTGCGGGGCCCGCGAGAGGGAATCCACATTCGGGAGAAGAACGCTTAAGTTCGATCTTAGGGTTTCGACGAGATTGAACTTGGACGAAGGGCTCAGGAGAGAGAAACCCTTGACGAGAGAGTACACGCGGTCGAAGACGTCCTGCTCCTCGACGCAGAATAGCTCCTTGTCGGAGAGATCGAACGCGACGCCTGGAAAATTGAGGGTCAGATGTGAAAATTTCAATTATCGTGCAATCGTGGGCTGTTATAGCAGAAAGGGGTTACCTTTGACAAGCTCTTCGAGCTCGGAAGGACGGAGAGAGGCGGCTGCGACGGGGGAGGCGGCGTAGAGGCGGTGATCGTCGGGAAATTCTTCGAGCGATTGGAGCTCAGAGGGGAAGAGAAAGGGAGGAGCCATTGAAATCAATCGATCGAGAGATCGAGAGAGAGAGAGAGAGAGAATGATAGTTGATCTTGGGGAAGATTAGACAAATTGGGAAAGGTTTTCAAAATGGAGATGTGAGAGAGAGAGAAGCGGGAAATTAATATTTTGGGACAAGGGGTGTTGGTCTGATCCGACACCAGGACCCGACCCGGCCCGGCCCGAAGTGGACTGTTAGCCCGAGGCCTGACAAGATAGAATTTCCTAAGCCCAGTTTGGGCCCAACAAAGAATCCTTAATTTGGTTCACCCCGACTCCTTATGAAATAAAAATGTGAGGTCATTTCAAGAGTAATTCATGAAATTATCCCTCGCTAAGGAGGCTCGAAAGTAGTTTTATTAATCCAAGAGTGAGTGCCTGAAAAAAAAAAATGAAGGTAGCAGGGAAAGAAATCTCTCTTTTTTGATAAAAATATTAACTGACTGCGCTTGCAGTATTTATTCTATTCATTTTCTTTTGTTACAAAAATGTCAACAATGTTGATTAAAATGTGGACAAGTTACTCCAGCCAAGATTTACAAGGGTTCTCTCAATTTTTTTGGTGTCATTGTTATGGACGTAAAATGTGAAGAAAAAACTTAATCAATGCTTTGGATGAATAAAAAAATCGGCCCTTGGCCCTCAATTCATCCGAAAAATATTTACAAACACAAGGAATATTTGTGGAATATTCATATTCTGTAGCGTGAATTTTTTTGAGGATTATTAAACAGTAATAGAAGTTCATAAGGCAGCAGAATTCAACAAATTTTAAATTTAAAAAAAAAAAAAAATCAAGACCACACACAAAACAGGTGATATAGATTTCTCCACCAATCACTAAATCAAACCTCACTTGTGAGCAGTACCCCCCACTTGAATCTTCATCGTTTACAGTTTATATAAGTGCATTTGATTAATGCAAAAGCACATGAGAAATATTCAGTTCAAATAGCAAGTAGTAACATACCTATCTAGAATTGGCAGCTTGCAAGTGATTTTATAATCTACAATAAAGCTTGTCAAAATTGATATAAACAAAGGCACAGAACAAGGCTTGAAATTCCCTCTTCCAACCACAAGATAGAAATCAGTTTATGCTCAATACATTTTAGGCCACATAGTGAGCACCACACCCCAAAAGTTTGCATGAATTTCACCATGAAACTCCTGCAAATTAGCAATGCTAAGATGCAACTGAATAAAAACAATTAGTAAGAAGTTAACTTAGCAAGTTAAATATATTGATGTACAACAGTCATAATAATAAGCCCAACAGAATACTGAGATTTCTACTACAAGAAACCATATTAACATTAAAACATAAAAATTGCAATTAGAGTAAGCAGGATTGAACCACAGTACCACATACAAACAGTACCCAAGATGAGGCATTAGAAGTTATCTGGTTTCTACATTAAACTTAGTTCTAGTCAAGGATAACGAGGACACATGTAAATGTAACCCAACCTACAGAAACATTGTTGATACATTGGCTAGCTATGTACTCAACCGAAACCAAGACAAAATACAAACAGGTGGTGGGCGTATCTCACTAGGATTGCTTCCTAGTTTTCCTGCTTAGGATTGTTTTTTAGTGAACAGCTTTAGAGTTTCTTTTCACTTGCATCTTGCTTATTGCATCTCCCTGCAAAATCGTTTATCTTAGGTGTAGGACTAGATTAGTCCCTATGGGTCTTCCTGCTGGTAAGTAATTTTAGTTTCATTTTCATTTATTGCTTATTTTTTAGAACAATTTTTTTCACTATACATTTTCTAACTTTCCCCTTCTTTTTATTTGTTTTGCGAGGTAACCAAGGTGAGCTTCCGTGCAAGGGCAAGGGCACTTTCATGGAACAATAGACCTGCAACTCTCTTATTTTCCTAAAGGCCATCGAAAGACGAGATATAGGTGGCGACCGCAATCATCCTTCTTCATCAACATACAGGCTTTCAGACACCAGATCATCAAAATCAGTTGGGCACAGTACCCCTTAAAAGGAATACCAACACCTCAAACCACTTCCTCCAGATGCCTAGGCACATAACAAGGGCCGAACGGAGGCCCCCACACCAAAACAGGGAGATCCTTCCTGGTAAGGAATCTTTCAAGCCAGCAATCATGGACAGAATAATAACTAAAGACAACCGAAACCCAAGGAGAGGGATGGTCATTGAAAAGCTTCCACCGCTATTTGGCAAGCAGGAAGAGGTTAAAATCTAGTAGGTTTCAAATTCCCGTCCGCTAGTCGATAAGGAGTGCAAAGAAGGTGCCAGTTGAAAATGTATTAAGATCCGGGGGGGAAATAGTTTTCGTGCAGGGAAAAGCATGTTGAATTCGTTCTCTCTCTCGATAAACCATCGCGAAAGCAAGAAGGACATGAAGTAAAGAGGCATGTTGGTGAGCACCGAATGGACTTGCACATGCTAGTCGCTTCAAGACAAGCAACTACCTTTCTAGGAGACTAATCTTCTTTCCAGTTTGTCCAAAAGTGGTTGCAAGTCCACTTTGTTTTAGGGAAGATGATTTGATAGGAAGTCCAGGGTATGTGAACAGGAAATTTTAATCGAGGCGGAACAGCACTTGAAAATGTGTATTATATGAAATCAGTGTAAAAGCTTGTGTGTGCTAATATTCCCTCGATACTTCCGTTATAGCATTGGCTCAACGGGTCGAATCCACAGGGACGAGAAGCGATAGAAGCATTAACAATTTTTATGCACGTCAGTTGTTAACAAGTTCTTCTTTATTAAAGAATGAGAAAAAGAAAAAGAAAGAAATTCAGAAGTAATAGGTGAAGAAGGCGATGAAATGGCGATGAAAAAATAAAAGAGAAGTGATTTTGAAAACAAAAAGAAAATAAAATAAAGATGAACTAAGAAGTTGATGAAAACAACGATGAAAATGATAAAAGAGTTTTGGAATTGATTTTTTAAAATAAGATAAAAGAAAACACATGACTACTAACTATTAATTGCTCCACTAACCATGCTAACCTCTTAGTGATAGTTGTCTCACATGGATCTTGGCCATTACTAGTCCTTGGCTTCAAGAGACGACACAGAGCATGACACATAAGATTTTTCTTCTACATTCAAACAACACATTCATACCACACAACAAGTTGCAATCTACTATTAAATCATCAAAACCAGTTAGAGATGAGCATAAAATAAAGAAGACATTGCAAGTTAGCTTGTTAGTGAGTTAGATGTTAGAAATGTTAGAATGTTAGAATCCATCATCATGAGCCATCAATGGCCCTTGCAAGAGCAAGACCTTATAGAACCTATTAGATTCATGTGGATTATCAAGTAACTGGTTAGATGGTTTAGTGGTTAGTAGTTAGATTACCATGAGAAAAAAAATTAGCTAAGTATCATGTAGAAAATGGAGAAGATTACAATGGAGAAGAAAGGAGACGTCTTTACATAGATTGTCGCCTATCTATTACATCAATCTCTCTCTTTCTCTCTCTGAATCTCTCAGCCCTAATACATGATCTAAAAACGAAATGAAAATACAAAAGAAAGAAAAGAAGAGAAGAACACCTACACTAACCTACACTAAAAGAGAGAAAACCTAGCCTATTTCTCCATCTGCTTGCGTTTCAGCCAAACCCTACAGTATTTATAAGCAAACGAAGACTCTGAAAGGCGAGACGAGGCCACGCGTCAAAAATTGACGCGTGGGCCCACCACATTGCCACGGAAACGTGGCATTTGCCACGTTTTCGTGGCAAAACCAGGGACTTAGGTCTCTGATTTTGGTTCGCGGATTCGTCTTGCTTCGGGAACCTGCCAAATATGGTCAGATTCAGTTATTTCTGTCCAGATTCTTATCAAACACCCGCCAATATCTAGATTCAATATATCTTTTAGAAACTCTCTAACTTGGCCTCCAAGAAATCTGGATTAATTACCTGACAATGAGTTTAATTAAGCTCTTATTACTCCTTTACCCCTAAACTCTTGATTATCTGCAAAATAGACCAAAACACAATTAGAAATGGTATTTTATTCATAAATCAATAGGGAAATACGATATAATAATGCAGAATTGTAGACTAATCATACCTCCACACTTATCTTTTTACTCGTCCCGAGCAAAACAAAAAGAAAAACTATACTATAACTGTTATTACACCACTTTCGCAGGTGACACGATTGTACTGAGCGTGTGCAACAAGCCGTTAAACTTCTAGGTTACCCCTAGAGGAGGAGTTTTATCTCCTGAGGATTTTCAGCGGATTACACCCACAAAATCCATAAAGAAAGAAGACAAATGTTAGTATTTTGAAAATATATTTTGAAAGAGAGACAAGTTTTCGAAATATTTTTGCAAAAATATAAGCGATCTAAGATCATAAATCCACCAAAAGTTATTCTCCCTTAAACTTAATCTATATGCAAGATATTGTCTTCAATTAAGGTAAGAATTTAAATTGGATTGAATAGTTTATCCTCTATAAAACCTAGATAATATGCACTTTGTGATAGTGAAGATTTCTAAGATTTCAACTCTAACAATTAAGCCATACACACACACACACATATCTTCCCTTAGTTTTCTTAGGCTTTTTAGTTTACCGAGTAGTGAGCATTTTACTAATGACTCCCAGACCAGACGGTCTTAGGGCACCAGATAAGAAAACATCCCTCGGGTTTAAGGACTCGAGTAAATAAGGCCACAAAACTAAGGGGGATTATTTGTTTCTTATGATCACTGTTAGGCGTGAATAATCATGCTTCTTGAAGCATAGTTATCCAGCTTAATAAGTGATTTTTTTTATACATTTACACCATATATTTTTTCTTTTATTTTTTTTGCTGTAATACCCATACCTTGCAATACATGAATTAATTGTGAAAAATAATACTTATAAAGTGTATGTGTATTTTGTTTTAAGAAAATTGTCATCTTTAAAGTTTAGATATTATTTTAATTATTACTAATTAATTCTCGATCATCACCATCATGATTAAATGTTTTATTTATCCCATTTTTCTTATTCCTATTCTCCTTTGTTTCAAGCCCAAGCCCATCATATAATTTTCCTCCTTGTCTTTATTTTCCAAACTGAGCCCAAGCCCAATAGCAGGCCCAAATTCATTTCCTTCAAAAAAATAATAAATAAAAAAAAATTTTGAAAACCGCAAGTGACAGGTTTCGAACCCGGGTCCCCCACAAACAAATAGCATGCCCCAACCATTATAGCCTTATGGGTTCTTGAATGAAGGGGTCCCCCACATTCTATTAATCTTTTTATTTCTTCCAAAATATTTATCAAAACAACTGATTGCTCCTTTCAAGCCTTGAACCCGTGACCATCCTTCCCACATTGACAGCACAAACCACTTAGCCACTTTGGCTTTTGTTGCAAAATGGCACCCACCATTTTATTTAACCTTTATTACCCTTTTACTTATTTCATAACCCATCAATCTTTTATCCATGTTCCAACCCGAAACCCGAAACCCACAACACAATTACACCCCTACATAATCCTAATCTAACCCTAACCCTAATCACCATCTAAACCCCTCCCAACACAGCCGCACAAACACCCATCCATGGATGAACAGCTCCACAAACTCCAAGATCTTGCCGCATCCCCGGGCTTCCTCCCATGCGGCAACCACCACCACACCCCACCCGAGCTCCGCATCATGCCTATAGCCGAGCTCAGTAATGTGAGCTTGTAACCAAGTGGGGTATTAAGGTGGTGAGTACTTTCTTCTTTCTTTCTTTCTTTTAATTTAGTTTCAGATTAGGGTCTTAAAGATTTCTTCTTAATGACATTTTGTTTGCACAAATTTACAAATTTTTCTCTGATCTTGGATCCCCTGTACAATCATAAGGGCCCATTCCTCTTTTGGTTGATTTTGTCTTGTGAATGATTTGATCTGATTAGATTCCTTCATTTTGGTCCTAATTCATGTTGTTCTCGTGCTTTACATTGTTGTCATTTATGCAAAATTAGCAACTTTTCTCCGATTTTAGATTCCCAAAGGAATCTGATAAAAACCCATTTCTTTATTTGGTTTTTTTTTGGCTAAGTCAGTGATTGGATTTGATTCAGGTCCTTTTTGGCCCTAATTCATGTTGTTGTTGTGCTTTTCATTATTTTGTTTCTGTAGTTTAATTTATAGGATTTTAGAGTACAAATCGGGTAATTGAAAAGAATGTAAATAAATTTTCAGATCAAAGGCCATGTTGCCATTCATTTCAAGAGAGTGATAAAAGATTGTGGGTGACTGTTCTTGTTGTCTTTCAAAACCTAATTGTGAATGAACCTTATGGAGTAAGTGCCGTGATCTAAATGGTTAATAATATCAATTGTCGTATTTCAAAGGCAGATTATCACATGCATTGTAAATTTTGAATTAATCCTAGGTCTCACGGGCATTAACTTTTTTTTTCTTTGTGACAGTTGAAAAAAAATCATTGGATATTCATATCATATACATTATACTATATTCTTGAAGCTTTTCCCTTTATATCATTGATTGTTGAACCGAATTTTGGTTTGCTAATTGTCTGCTAGTGCTGGGAAGAGTTATAATGTCCATTTGAAATGATTGTCTATGCTGTATATATTATATTATGAATAAGATGTTAATGAATTAGTGTGTGTTTTGATATATAGATGTGTCTATACTATGTGGATGAAGGTTGTGTATGCATGCATGGGTGTTCCTAAGTAAAGTGTAGGTGGGTGTGTTGCGTTGGCATGTGTGAGTGTGTTGTGTGAATGAGTATATCGGTAAGTGTATATTTTACGTATGTATGCGTATAGTATGCATGTATGTCTATACTTGTATACGTAAACATGCGGGTGTACACGTATGTGTCGGTATGCTCGAAAGTGTGTTAAGTGTGTATTTATATTCATTGGTATGTGCTTGTTGCGTGCTACAGTGTTTCGGATTCGTTTGGTGAGATCCAGACCGTTGCGGGAGACCCGGACCCGATTCGGATTCGTGCTGTTGTGGATCCAATACAATGGCAATTCGAAGACCGATCCATGGGATGATCCGTAAATTAGTACCTGTTCGTGTAGTGAAGACCAGACGGCGATTCGGTTCCGAAACCGCGTCATTTCATGTGAGTGTTCCTTATTTTCTTATTGAGTATTTTGATATTATTTTATATGAGTGCTTTTAACTGGTTCCTATATACGTTATTATGTTTAAACAGTGTTCATGTTTAATTACTGTTTATGCATGTCAATTATTGCTCATGTTCACATTCACGTATTAAATACATAATCAACAAACCCCTGGAGACCACATTGCTGATTCAGAATAAATATCCTGATACCATTTAGATAACTTGACTAACTATATGACATCTAACTGATAACAATACTATGCATATTACCGAAAGTTACTGGGAAAGTATCATTGACCGTAACCCCGGTACAGTCCTATTGCTCATCGTATACACGGTTACCGTTACTGTTACTGTTACTGATATTGTTTACCGTGTATACGATTACTGATTGACTGTTACTGTACTGTTATTGTTACTGTCACCGTATCGTCCCAGTATTCTAGATAATATTGACATTGACTGATTTAACTGAATTAAATAAATAATAAAGTAATCGAACAACTTACACTGGGATTGGGGAAATTGATGGAGGAGACAGCGTCTGTATTTTGGGTGGACCTAGGATACAGGTTGCGCAGCCGACTTACGGTTCCACTGCAGGGTTCCGGGGGATGACTGACATCCCATCTGTTTACTGTTCCACAGTGTTACTGTGAGTTTACTGTTCCACAGTGATACTGTGAGTACTGTTACTGTTACTGACTACCTGGCGGTAGGGCCTGGTTCAGCGCCAGGCATCTGGGCCGTGGTCCCGGGTATGTACGGGACCCACCTAAAGCATGGACAAAGTCTCTTCTATTAATTTCAATAACTTAGGACTCTGATTGACACATGTAGTAGGCGTAGTATGGGATGCGCCTATTACAGGTGGCAATTGGTGTTCGCTGACATAATTAATAATAAACTGTTATTGAATTGTGACTGACCACAATCATCTAACTGTACATTTATATCACTGTGATAGACATATAACCATATTCATGACTGGATTGTATAGCAACCAGTGATATGCTAGGTTACACCCTGTATTGTATCCTGAATGGTTACCCTGCCTTATGACACATGACTGTATACATGATTGTAACCAGGACCAAATGATTGTAATCAAGACCAGACTTGTGACCAGACTTGGATGCCAACCTAGTGACATGTGATAGATTATACGCCTTGACATTGATTGCATATTTACAGTTGTGCCAGTTGTCTTCTATCTGTATTCATGTTGTTATCATGTGTTACTGTTCAGTTATTTATTTGGTTATGTAGTCTTTCTATCTGCAGTTGTTCTTACTATTATATATGCACATGGTTTCTTCTGCACGAGCTGTTTCCCCTTTACACACACACTCATTATGGTCGCGTTCTTACGACCCTGGGTTTGCACGTCCAGCTATTGGACGGTTGTTCTAATGTGCAGGTGTTCGATGAGACGGTACGCTTTGCAAGGAGCTGGATTCTCCCTTCCTTTTTATTCTGGTATTCTTGCATTCTTATTCCTGCTATTGTTCTTTGATTCCTGTATATCACATTTTGCTTCCATTCTATTCCTTTTTTCATTGAGATCATGTGTAGTCATTATATGTATTATTGCAGTGGTCCTTGATTATTATGGTTCAGATTTATAGCTTGTTCAGGTTACTTTAGGCTTAGCGTGTATGCGTGAGGTATTTTCCTCGCGTATATGCGTCGCCATAACGTCTCCGTATCTTTAGGATCGGGGCGTTACATTTGCTATATGGCATTTTAGGTCATATTGTTTCCATCCCAAAAATGTGTAAGTGTGAAGTGCATACTATCTAAGGCAACAAATTCAAGATAAAATTATCTCTCCAATTTATTTTACTTAGCCTATAATCTTAAACAAGATCTATTATTTCGGCTAAGTTTAAAATGTTATAATTAAGGCTTCCTTAATTTCTAAGATCATCTTAATTTTCTTAAAACTAGATCAAAACTTTGTCTCTTGTTTCAAAAAGTTTTTAAAGAAAGGGAAAAATCTTATACAAAAGGAAGATTTCTAAAAGTATCCTAAAAAAAGTGAAAAAAAAGAAAATCTAAAAAACTCTACATTAGTAGACCCTCCCCATATTTATTTCATGCATTATCCTCAATGTATCATGAATGTATGTATGCATGACACAAATAGAGAGGGAAGAAAAAATTACCTCAAGGTGGTGGTTCCGCTGGTGGTCTGATGGTCCACAAAAGGCGACCTAATCCAATTTGCGTGAAGTTTTGAGGAACCCACCAGAGACCTCTATAATACAACCCACTAAAATGATATATATATATATATATATATATATATATATATATATATATATATATATATATATATATATATATATATATATATATGAATGATTTTTATTAAGAATTTTACCCCGTCTAATTTTCAAATTTTCAAAATAATTTCAGAGTCATTATTATCAACACCCTTGCCCCAAAATGGAGTATGAAAAGATGGGATGATTGATTTGGACTCAGGAAGTACATGAACTAATACTGACTCAGGAATTTGACTTAAGTCAAGTATAGACTCAGGAGTCAAAATTGGTTCAGGAATCAGGTCCAAATCAAGAAGTTGAAATTCAAGTCCACGTTCATTCCCCAACAATGGAATGTGACTTTCTAAGAAAAGTGATTCAAGTTCAAGAATGACAAGGATAGGAACCAAAACTGACTCTAAAATGTTGCTCAAGTTGGGTAACAAAATAGGAGACAATATTGATTCAGGAATTTGAAATGGATCACGAATTTGAAGATCGAAGTCACATTCCTTATTGAGTTCAATTTCATAAACTTAAGAACTTTCCAATTTCCCAATGAGACTTTCAAAAGTATGAAATTGGTCAAGTTTAATATGATGATCATAAAAAATTGGTGATTCAATTTCACGAGGACAGGCACATGATCCAACACTGATTCGGAAAAAGGGTTGAAATTAAGTAAAGACACCGTAGTCATTATTGAATCAGAAAGTGAAATTGAATTACCAAGTTGAGGTTCAGGATCATATTCATGCTTAAGTTTAATTTCAAGAAAATGATAACTTCCCAACATGTTAATGTGATTCTCAAAAGTCCGAGTTTGGTCAAGTTCAAATGAGTGTGCTGAAATTGAATCTTAGTTTTCAAAATAACAAGAGTCCTGAATCAGATCAATAGAGTTAGAAATATTTGAATTGGTCAAAAGTTGATAAGAGAGTTTTCTTGTTTCTATAAATGTTGACCAAATGACTCAATTATGTCTCCAACTTATTGATAGACTAAGCAGAAGATTTTTAAAATTGTAACTCAGACTCCTGCAAGATTTCTATACTATCGCGGTAGTATTTAGTATCTTGCACTTTCTCAAGTTCTGAAATTCTGTATTTTTCTAAGCAGTTCTGAGCAGATTCTATCACAATCAGGATACACAGTCAAGAAGAAAGAAAAGAGAAAAATGTACTAAGAAAACTCTCTTGTAACACAAAAAAAAAAAAAAAAGAATCATTCCTCTCTCCTCCCCATGATTTTCCCAATTCTGAGTTTTCACGTAAAAATCCGTAAGCTGATTTGAGTTTTTATATCCCGCATCACTTTACATAGACCCTCTTTTTACTTATAGTGTGAGATCGACCGTTTGACCAATTGCGTAGGAAAATCTTCCCACACAATGCAACAACAATAGCTAAAATTGGAACGTCGAGACAATAATGGGGAACACACACATCTCCGGATCCTTGAAGAGGTCCACAATTTGCTTGTCACTTCCAACATATTGAGCAGAACATCGCTCGCCCGCAGCTCCTTCACATCTTCTGGCCACTGGACGAGCTGACGCCTGAACCAAACGTAGGAAGAAACCCCGTAGTGCCAGCACGAATCACACATCTCAAGTGCCGTGAGATCGAAGAAATCATCAAGCACCAGCATAGGCATCGACAGTGTGGCACGAAAGAACCCAATCTTGAACCGAAAGTTATCTAGAGTAAGAAAATGGGGGAGCGACGCTCTTGAATTGTACTCCCATTTGCACCTGTTCAGTGGCTGACCGCGTGCTAGTTTTGTATATGTGGAGAGTGGTGCTGTTCTACCTGCGAAAGGTGGAACGGCCCGGCACGTGTGTCACGATTCGCAGCCAGGGGAGGTCGACGAGGTGACTGGGCAACTGCGTAGAACTGTGATCTCCCAGCAGACTAAAATTTAGGCGGAAGAATTCCTTGAAGTTCACCGGTCTTGAGCTCATCAAGCCAGCCAGCACTACAAAGGGGAGTTGATTCTCTAACAGAAACAAATCCTTCAAGACTCTGCGAACTTCTGGCGACGTAATCATGTTGCCGGAGTAGATGAAATGGAGGAGGAAGCAGCTGTCAACGAGCATCATTTCGGAGAACTTGTCATCGTCGTCCAAATTATGGGTAAGGTCATCGTAGCACTCCCTGGCCTGTGCAGCCACTTTCTTGAATCTTGTTGTGGAACGAGCTTGTGTGGTGACATGATTCCTTGATGAACTGCCGGGCTGCGGCCTTCTTCACTGCTTCCATAGGCTTGAGGTGAGGCTCACGTTCGGTTACTGATTTGTTTGTGAAAATCTCTTAGCAAATCAATGTATTTTGCTGCTTATGCAGAAAGCTGGTAAACCTGGGACCGAGAACTTTTAAACACCTGAAAATTAGTTAATTGCTTAAGTACTCTCATCAAACAAGATTGTTGTGTATGATAAACAATACAGGTTAATGTGATAAAAGTATTATAAAATGAGATAGATATCACTGTTAAATACATGGGAATGAAAAGTAAAACATGAATATAGAACAATCACAATAACAAGACTTAGAATGGCTTTAAATAGAGGCATAGTTAGATTGCTAGTGAGGAATGGGCGCCTTTTTAATAGTAAAAATAATTGCAAAGAGAAATGAAGAAATAAATGGAGTTCAGGAGAAAATTGGGACAAGGAGGAGAGAAAAATATATGATGCGAACAAGGGGAGAATGCAAGGAGGAGGGGAAAGGAGAGAGAGGGTAGTAAAGAGCAGAGGAGGGAGAAGGAAGAGCTATGGTTTCAAATATCTGCTGATTTAATCGGCAACATCATATTAGGTCTTGAGGTACTCAATATGAAATTGGCCTCATGTATCGGTTGATATCAGGGCAGATATTGCATATATGACCCATATTGCTGATATTAGCAGAGGATACTGATGATATTAATACTGAAAGCTGTTGGCCAATACCGGTATCAAGATTCTAGACCATGGAAGAAACATACATCAACATTGGTGGAGGTAAAGAAGGTGAGAGGAGGATAAAGATAGGTAGGGAAATGATTTAAAGAAAAGGATATGGTGTTGTAGAAAGACAACTTGTTGCTACTGCAACTCAGCTTAGCTGCACCATGCTTTTAAAGCTTCCAAACAACCAAGTCAACTTGGTTGGTCTGTCCCCAAAGAACTCTTCTAACTATCTCATCCTTCTGACTAAATTTTCCTAAAGCTGTCTTGATGTGAAACATGAAACAAATTATACGTGAAATCAATGATAGGCTTGAATATTACACCATTTCACTGCAATTATGATCTTGATAGGAATAAATCTAAAACTAATAATATGGCTAGATGGATTTTAACAAAAGTTTCATGCATAGGTCAGGCAATTTCAATCCCAAGAAAATCAAAATAATATTCAGTCATCTGAAAATAGTCCTATTCGCAATATCGGAATCAACATATTACAAGTCTAATCAGATTCACACGCTCACAGTTATTTGCGAACAACACAATTACCGTTAAGATATAGAGATAAAATAATGCGGTGCTACCCACATAGTATACTGATTGTTGAAAATAGAAAGTTACCTGTCGAGGAGCTAAGTCCTCAGGTATCCGTTGTTGTGGTTATTGTTGATGTTGTGGTGAATAGCTTAATGATCTCCTGAACTCTGTTTATCCTCTCTAATTGAACTGAACCTGATCTGAACTTATGCTCTCTGCAGGTGGCTTGGTTCATCTGAACGATTGTGGAGATTCTGCAGGTGGCTTGGTTCACGCGGCTTTGGGCTTTGGGCAAGGTAGTGGCAGTTGGTGATGTTGCCGATGTTGTAGAGATGGGAAGGGGCGGTGAGGCGATGGGCGTTGGCGCTGGTGGAGAAGAGCGAATATGCAGAGGGAATGGTGGGCTGCAGTGGAACTGAAGCTGTCGTTGTCCTGTTGTTGGCATCGAGGAGAAGGTTAACTTGTCGATGGTGAGGACGAAGGGAAGATGCAGTCATTGTTGATGGGAGGTATACGTTGCAAGTTGATCAGAGAGAGGAAGGAGATTGAGAGGATTTGTTGCAGTCAAGCACAGAGAAGGAGAGGGCAGTGGGTGTTGTATATTAGTCTACGGACTAATATACTATAATCTAAAATTTTAAGAGGAGAGCAACTTTTTTTTTCTTGCTTGCTTGCTTTATTTCTTGATACAAAAAACAAAGAGGTACATGGCCTTTTATCGGCTTCAAAACTTACAAGAATAGCAACCTCCAAATTCAAGAATAGCAACCTCCAAATTGATGATGACTCACTTGATGATGACTCCTAATTGATGATGACTCATCGTTTCTAAATTGATAATGATGACTCTTCAATCCTTCTAATTAAAGATGATGACTCACTTGATGATAATTGATGATGACTCATCATCTTCCAAAAAAAACATTTTTATTTGATATTCCAACACACCCCCTCAAATCAAAATGTTTTTCATACCGAACATTTCTTTTAGCCTTCTGAAAGGTTCAATAGGCAATGGCTTGGTGAAAATATCTGTTACCTGCTCCATGGTATGACAATACTCCAGCTCCACAGTTTTCTGCTTTACATGGTCTCTGAGAAAATGAAACCGTGTATCTATATGTTTGCTCCTCCCATGATGTACTGGGTTCTTTGCAAGTTGGATGGCTGATTTGTTGTGCACAAATATTACAGTTGCTTCTTCTTGTGGATGATCCAATTCCTTTAAAATGTTCCGCAACCAAATAGCTTCACATACAGTAGATGAAGCTGCAACATACTCTGCTTCGCATGAAGATAAGGCCACAACTCCTTGCTTCTTTGAGGTCCATGAAAATGCAGTTGACCCAAGATAGAAGACATAGCCAGTGGTGCTTTTCCTCTCATCTTGGTCACCTTCCCAGTTGCTATCTGAATAGCCTACTAACTCTACAGTTTCACCATAAGTATAAAATAGATCAAGGTTGAGAGTGCCTTTGATATACCTTAGAATTCTCTTTGCAGCTAGCCAATGAGACTCCTTCGGTGTCTCCATATAGCGACTCACAAGTCCGACTCCGTAAACAAGATGATATAACTTCCACCTGTGATGAGCTGCAAGTGAAATTAATAGTCTCACCGTATCTAATCGAGCAACTGGTGCAAAGACTTCTTCATAGTCAATGCCGTATTTTTGTTTGTAGCCTTTCGCCACAAGCCTCGCCTTGTACCGATCAACCTCACCATCTGCTGTGCGTTTGATCTTGTACACCCATTTGACACCTATCACCTTGTGATTTTATGAAAGTGTTGTCAACTCCCATGTGTCGTTCTTCTGGATAGCATGCATCTCCTCCTTCATTGCTGATCGCCAACAATCTTCTTCCTTAGCCTCTTGGAAAGTGAGAGGCTCATGATCGGCATATAAACAAAAGAGATTAGTTTCTCCATCTTCTTATATCTGCTCATAGATCTCCCTGAGGCTTCTCATTTTGATTGGACCTCGTTGCACGGAGGATTCGCTACTACTACCTTCCCCAGAAGATGGAGAACCTCTTGCAGAGGACGGTGTAGCATGTTGAGGAGATGGTGGTGTAGTTGGTGGTGGATCCTCTTGTAGGGGCTCGTCAGGTTCATTCACCATGGGTTGCTCTTTGACAGTCTCTTCATTGCTCCAACTCCATGCTTCAGCTTCATTGAAGACAACATCTCTACTAACCACTAGTTTCTTAGTTAGTGGATTGTAAAACTTGTATGCCTTCGACTCCTCGCTATATCCGATGAAAATGCATTTTTCACCATGATTGTCAAGCTTCTTCCTTTTGACTTCAGGTACTTGAGCATATGCAACACACCCAAAAATTCGTAGGTGTGCAACATTAGGCGTATAACCGCTCCATGCTTCTTGAGGCGTCTTGCCCTTCACTTGCTTCGTCGGGCACCGGTTGAGCAAGTAGGTTGAACATGCCACAGTTTCCGCCCAAAACTGCTTCGGCAATCCCTTTTCTTTAAGCATGGTTCTTGTCATGTCAAGAATAGTGCGGTTCTTTCTTTCTGCGATGCCATTTTGCTGTTGTGTATAGGCAGTAGTAAACTGCCTCTTTATGCCTTGCTCCCTGCAATATTCTTAAACATATTTGAGGTGTACTCACCACCTCGATCAGATCGGAGAGTTTTAGCTTATAGCCACTCTCTGCTTCAACAAGAGCTTTAAAATTCTTAAAGGTAGTAAAGGCAGCAGATTTTTCTTTAAGAATGTATACCCATAACTTTCTACTGAAATCATCAATGAAAGTAATAAAATATCTATTACCTCCTAAAGAGACGGGATCTAGCGGTCCGCAGATGTCAGTATGAACAAGTTGTAATGGTGCCTCCGCTCTCCACGACTTTCCATTGGGAAAAGGAAGTCGTGTTTGCTTGCCAATTATGCAAACTTCACAAGTATGACTTGGTGGATCGATTGTTGGTAAACCTCGTACCATGCCGGCTGTAGATAGTAACTTCAGGCCGCTGAAATTTAGATGACCGAAGCGAAGATGCCACCTCCATGACTCATTCTCTATGAGTCCTTGAAAACACTTCTCAATTTTTGTGTTTAGATGCAAGGGAAACATGCGGTTCCTTGTCATCTTAATGCAAGCTATAAGACCTCCTTTTGCATTTTTCAACCAAAGGTGGTTGTTCTCCATATATACTTTATATTCTTTTTCGAGTAATTGACCGATGCTGAGAATATTACTTTTCATGTTAGGAATATAATAAACATCGGAAATATACTCGGGCTTACCATCCTTTTGATAGATTTTGATTTCCCTCTGCCTTCAATGGAGAGTTTTGAAGAATCTCCCAAGCTCACACTTCCATGAACTCCTTCTGCGAGTTCCATGAATAATTCTTTCTTCCCGCACATGTGGTTGCTAGCACCCGAATCAAGGTACCAAACATCATTCTGCACACTTGAATCATCATGAGCAAGAAGAAGAGTAGAATTCTTGCCCATGTCATTTGTTTCTTCAGCAAGATTGGTAAGATCTTCAGTTCTGTGCCAGCAATCTGAGGCATAGTGTCCAAATTTTTGACAGTTGTAGCATTGGACGTTCTTGTTATTTCCACGTCCAGATGTAAATCTTCCCCGATTGCTTCGTCCTCGACCTCTGAAGCTTTGGAACTCCACTTGATTTTGAGTGATTCGTTGTTGGGGACCACGTCCCCTGCCTCTGCCACGACCACGACCTCTACTATGTGAGCCACGATCATTTAGAGTCAGCTTTGACTCTAATGCTTGTTCCAAGGCTATGGAACCAGTCTTCTTTTGCATGCGTTGCTCATAAACTTGGAGAGATCCCAAAAGCTCCTCTATTGAGATCTCCTCCAAATTCTTGGACTCCTCAATTGCCGTCACCACGTGCTCGAACTTTGATGTGAGGGATCGCAGCAATTTCTCCATCACTCGGACGTCCTCCATCTTCTCTCCATTTCTCCTCATTTTATTCACAATTAGAAGTAATCGTGAATAATAATCGGAGATTTTTTCTTCATCTTTCATTTGAGTGGCTTCAAGATCGCCCCTCAAAATTTGAAGACGAATTCGCTTCACCCGCTCGACTCCTCTGTAGATGGTAGCAAGGATTTCCCATGCTTCCTTGCTCGTCGTTGCTTCGGCAACTCTCTCGAAGGTAGACTCGTCCAACCCTTGATAGAGTAGAAAACGAGCCTTGTTATCCTTCTTTCTTTGCTCTTTAAAAGCCTTCTTCTCTTCGGCGGTGTAGGCGGCTTCTACCTCCGGTGTGGGTTCCTTAAACCCATCAACGATCAGCTCCCACAACTCTTGAGAACCAAATAGAGCTTTCATCTGAATTGACCAACTCTCATAGTTATCTTTCAATAACTTGAGCACTTGTGGATTGATGAGATTGTTGGTGGAGGCCATGAGGAGAAGAGGAAACAAAAATTGAACTGGCTCTGATACCAATTGTTGTATACTAGTCTACGGACTAATATACTATAATCTAAAATTTTAAGAGGAGAGCAACTTTTTTTTCTTGCTTACTTGCTTTATTGCTTGATACAAAAAACAAAGAGGTACATGGCCTTTTATAGGCTTCAAAACTTACAAGAATAGCAACCTCCAAATTTAAGAATAGCAACCTCCAAATTGATGATGACTCACTTGATGATGACTCCTAATTGATGATGACTCATCGTTTCTAAATTGATAATGATGACTCTTCAATCCTTCTAATAAAGATGATGACTCACTTGATGATAATTGATGATGACTCATCATCTTCCAAAAAAGATATTTTTATTTGATATTCCAACAGTGGGGACTCCTCGCTGCTGTTGAGCATAGAGGAGATTTTTTTTTTTTGGGGGGGGGGGGGTGGTGGGGGTCTTGCTGCTGACGAGCACAAAGAAGTGGATTGGAAATTGAAGAGGAGGAGGCTATGAGTGGGTAGCAAGAAAGGAAAGAATAGGGTAGGGTTTTTTTGTTTCCTTTGTTGGTTTTCTTTGGCTGAGAACGAATGTGATGGAATTGAAATTTGAACTGTGGACTGATCTTTGGGATGAAATTTGAGTAATGGGATAAGGGGTAGAGAGGTTAGAGTTTCACCCTCTCAAAATAAAAATCCAACAATTTGTTTATCAAGAGTGCATTGCCATTTTTTCAATACAAGCCCAAATAAATAGCCAAATAAAATTCAGTTTCCACTCACAACCAATATGGGACTAAACAAAACATGAAGCAGAAAATAAAGAATAATTAAACTCTCAACTCAACATAAATTAAAATACAAACTCTAGCTAACTAACACCATATACCTGTAGCACAAGCCTAACTGAAGCTCGACGCATAGTTACAGTTCGACGCCTTTTGCGCTGATAAAAATGTTGGTACTTCCTCTCCGAGCGCACTGATGCCATATCTTCATTATGTCTCATGCAATGTGCTTCCTAGCATCATCTCAAACTTGGTAGTAGTCCATCTGTAATGCTAGCTCCAAGCGCCTGGCTGCTTTATTGTGGTATCTTACTCGTGTTTGGCTGCTTTTCTGTAATATCTAACTCTTGTTACATCTAAATATATTGTGCCTTCTGATTTGCAATTTTGTTTTGTTTTGTTTTGTTTTGTTTTGTTTTTTTTTTTGGGGGGGGGGGGGGGGTCTGTTGTAACTTAAGAAGACTCTGTGTAGTCGCTGACACCATGGTTGCTAAAAAGTAAAATAAATAAATAAAGAAAGGTCGCATTGGTCTGACACTATTTTTAGATTCTGTACTCTTGGTTGTCTCTTGTTATGTCACATTAAAAAAAATCACCAGTACAGATATTTGTTTTGATGTCACCACTGACACATCGGTTGTATGATCAACCGACATGAATAATAAAGTGGTGGCATTTTTGTAAATATATAGTGTGACGAGTGGGACATTTTTTTAAAAAAAACAAAAATATTCAATGTCAGTTCTTTAAGGAATTGACATGGAAAGTTTTGTTCACGAAATTCAAAAACATTCCAAGTCGATTCCTAGAATAACTGACGTGGAAATCAAAATATTCGACGTAGGTTCTATCCAAACCGACGTTGAATATTTACATTTAACGTCGGTTTTTTATTAGAACCTATGTTAAATGTAAATTTTAAAAGACGCGCCCCCTGACAGCTCCGTGATCTGTGCATGTAAACCCAACTCTCGATCGTCGCCTCTCTCATCTCTCTCTCTCACACTCTCTCCCCTCGATCCCCTCCCCTCGATCCCCTTCTCCACCGGCTTCCCTCTCCCCTCTCGGTCGCATGCTCTCTTTTCCCTCTCCCACTCCGTCTCACTCTTTCTCCCCCTCTCTCATTTCTCGCTTTCTCTTTCCCCTCTCCCCTCCCCTCGATTCAATCCTCCACCGGCTCCCCTCTCCCCTCCCGGTGAGCTCTCTGTCCCCTCTCTCACACTGTCTCACACTCTCCTTCCCCTCTCCCCTTCCCTTGAGCCCCTCCTCCACGTCAACAGCCGCCAGCGCCATCTCAACAGCCGCCAGCGCCATCTCAACCTCCCCAAGGCCGCCACCACCATCTCATCCTCCTCCAGCGCTGCCACCGCCATCAAGCTCCACGCGTTGGCAAATTTGACTGTTCTTTTAGTTTTTTTTTCATACGGCCACTATTTTAGTTTCAAATGTCAATGTGTTTGCTGATTTGTTTGTGTGATATTGATGTTGTTAATTGCAAAAAAAAAAAATTCAATTATAGTGTGATTTTTCTTATCAAAATTAAGATATTTGATGGTCTCCCAAAAAGCTAAGACTTGGAAAGTTCATGTACTTTTAATTTTGTTTGGTCGTGTGTGCGCGCCATGCTTCATGTGTGTGTGTGGTGGTGGTGTGGGGTGCGACGGCGGTGGTTGTGTATGTGTGGTGGTAGTGGTCGTGGTGGAGTATGTGTGTGTTGTGGTGATGATATGTGATGCCATGCTTGATATATGTGTGTGTGGGTGGTGGTGGTGTGGTGTGGGTGGTATGTGTGTGTGCGCTATGCTTAATATGTGTGTGTGTCATGCTTGATGTGCGTGCGTGTGGTGGTTGCGGGGGGGGGGGGGGGGGGGGAGTGCGCTCGCCATGCTTGCTGTGTGTGTTACCATGATGCGCACGCCATACTTGATGTGTGTGCGCGCGCGCGTTTATACTTAGTGTGTGTGTGGTGGTGGTGGGGCGCGCGCGCGCCATGCTTGATGTATGTTTGTGTGTGTGTGATGGTGTGGTGTCATACTTGATGTGTGTGTGTGTGTGGTGGCTGTGTGTGTTGATGATGGTGGTGGGGGGTGTCATACTTGATGTGTGCATGATGGTGTTGTGTTTAATTTACTTAACAGTTGAAATTGTTTCTCTGTTTTTGTATGCAGGGGTTGCTATCAAGAAACCAAGAGCTGCAGAATACATATAAGTGGATCCGGGCCTCTACTCTAGAAAGCAGCGCTCAGAAGCTCTCAATCTTGCCGCGCAAAAGCGAAGAAAGTCACATTTTTGTGGCAAATTAAGTGGACTACTGACCCTGTTTTCTTACAGGGTGATTGCAATTCAGTATTCTAGTTTCTGCAATTTTTAGTTTCTCTGTCTAACAAATTCTGCACACTATTCTAACTCAACAGTAATATGTTTGTTGATAAATACTATAAAACCGTTTAGGCTTTACATTTAGGGCATTCGTCTAATTTTATTACGCTTACATTACTGTTGAAGAGTGTTGGAGAAAAAGTATGTGTGCATAATATGTAGTATAGGAATATTTTTTAATGGTTTATATTACTTAAGTGTTGCTAAGTGGAGTCATTACTCTTCCTTAGCCCAAAAACTATCTCCTCACTAACCCAGCCTAATTAAAACTGAGTAGACAATGGCCCTTAGGACATCTCGGACTTAATAGGTGATTGACATTGGGAGGAAGTTGTTAGTATTTGACTCTGGTTAAATCAGTGTCTAAGGCTGGGGAATAAGAGGTAAGATCCTTGAAAATTAGTGGTTTGGTATAATTAAAGCCCGTTGCTCCGAACGGATACCTCTCACTGTATTTTGATCCTACCTGGCTGATTATCTCATGGTCAGACTGCTGCAATATACCTCTTCTAGACAGTCAACCAGTTAGGAGTCGTCTAGGTCTAAGGTCTACTCTAACATAGGCTAGATTTTTCTTTTGTTTATTTGTTTGTTTGTTTATTTGATTTATCTTTTTAGTGTGATATGAATCATAACTATATTTTTTTCATGCAAATGTAAATCTATATTTCACCCTGACCTTTTTTAACTCGGATATCACCAATCCAGTATTGCATAATTCTAACTACCCAAGTATGCTTGCTGGATTGGTTTTATCCGACTCAACATATGCCCTAATCCCAAAATTATACTCAAGATTGAAATAATTATCACCACTCTTCATCAAGTCAATGGGGATACAACTCCTCCAAGTCATATGGTCAACCACCTTTCCAATATTTAGCTTCATGTACTCCTTTTTTAGAACAACCACTTAAAGAAAAACTGAGTTAGAAAAGATTATGGAAGCCTTGCAATAGTCCAAACTACATTTCCAAAACATGACAGACTCAATACTCTTATAAAATTTTCAAATCCAAGATCCTTGCTCCATTTTCCAAGTCCCACTACAACAAGAAAAATCTATTGACTTAGAAAAGAGTAAGTCTTGATTCAGATTCAAAATGATTTTGACCAATTTATCAATAGGGCAGAGTTAGATCAATTATGCAACCCAATGATTAATAGGAATGAGAAAACTCAACATAATACATAGTCGATCATTCCTAAATTTTCTAGCCATAGTGATAGAAACCAAGAATCATGGTGTCTAGGAAACTATAACCAAGATTCAATCTCATCACACTATCTTAAACCTGACCAATAATCAATCTTTGACAAATTGACAAGTAATCACTTCAATAAGATTGAACTTGAATATGAATGTGACCCTGATCCTCAACTTTGTGATTCAGTTCAGATTTTTGATTCAATGTTGACTCCGTATCCCTACCTGATTTGGACCACATTCCCGAGACAACACTGATTTTGTGTACCCATAAATCTTGAACATAAAACACCAATTTTGCAAAGTCACATTCAATTGATGGGGACTGAATGTGAACCTTTTGATTTGGACCCAACTTTTAAACAAAGCCGACTCTCGAACCTAAACTTGATTTAAGTCATATTCCTGAGTCAGTGTTGGTTCCTTCACCTTTCACTCTTAAGCCCAAATCAACCACTCCACCGAGTCATATTTCATTATCGGACCTAGGTGTTGACCATTATAACTTCGAGATATATTCCAATATTGGTCATATAGCCGGGATAATTTTCATGTTAGGATCTTGCATGATCCTAATCAGATTGGGGATAATAACAATGTAAATAAAAAAGAGGTCAAAGGTGGTTGAACCAACTACCACATTATTTAGATTAGGCAGCAACGCTTGCCCTAATCTGACTTCACCGCATGGTTCAAAGACTCGGCCGAGTCGGAGACGAGTCGGCCGAGTCGTATCCGTCCCGGCCCGCTCCGAGACGAGTCCGAGTCACGAGTCGGTCGACTCAACTCAGAGGAGACCGACTCGACCGAGAATCAGAGTTGACTCGGTGGACTCGGCATTATGATGATGATTTTGTACCTCATCGCAATTCAATGTGAAAATAACTACATTAGCATGTATTTATGAATGTAGTTTGTGCAATCTACTATATTGTGCATGTATTTTGATATGCTTCTACCGACGACGCGTGTATTTATACTTTCGCTTTATGTTTAGTGTGTTAGGTGATATATTTTGGACATGTAATACATGAATGTGGATATCTACATCTTTTAAAGATTTGTCGAGATTTTTTCAGAATTTTTTGAGCTTTCTATGTAGCGTTTTGCGTGTATCGCCCGATACCGATCCGAGGTCACCGAGACCGATCCGTCTCAATGCCCGCCGAGTCGGCAGCGAGACCGCGACTGTGAACCAGCTTCACCGGAACCATCACCTTGAGGTAATAATTTTCCTTCCCTTTCTTCATTTCATACATATATGTATTCATTCATATAT